>BSBM01001126.1:3492500-3522500 GCA_027924585.1 Larix kaempferi
TAATGTTTTCTCCAGACAACCAATAGGCCCTGAGCCCTCCTCTTTGATCCTTCTCCCGAGTTGCTAAAACTCTCCACTTTAATCAAGCTTTGTGAGCTATCCAAAGAAAAAACTTCTGCGAATTGTCTCCAAGCTATGCGAGCTATTCCCCCAAGCTTTGTGAGTTGTACCAAGTTTCTGTGAGCTATCAAGCTATTGAGATACTCTCATATCTACAACCTACTACAGCTGCGCTTCCCATAAACCATGATTGTATTTAAATACAAATAAAGTTCTATTTCAGATCCATGAAGATAGGATCGAGACTTATGACTCATCTACTGACTCACTAACTGACTGCTAAAATTACTCAATAGACTAACCAACCCTATCCTAACTATTACACTTGAAAAGAATCGAATCCTTCTCCACTTTACTCAATCTTTTATGAAAACAAGAAATTTTAAATGAGATTCCAAGTCTCTTATAGAATATCGCACTTGTCTTTATGAAATCACATATGACTTCATCCTTTGAGCCTGTGCTCCTGCATCACGTAGGAATTTGGGAAAAATCCCACAGTTTTGACTGTTTCCACACTAAATAAGGACGTTTCATTGTTTACTTCATTTTTTTCTGAGGGTTTATATGAAATATAGGCCATATTTGAGGGGGAAAATGACCCATGACAGACATTTTTCCTGTCAAATGCCAGCCTTGAACCCATCCATGGCCCGTTTGATAGAGAACGGGCCTGAACCCTACCATCACGACCAAACAAATTCATGATTTTCGTGTTGCAAGACACCATAGCATTGGTAAGAAAATGGTCTTGGGTAGTGTAAGATGATTCGCGGTTGTGATAAGACGATTCAAAATCCAACATCACCCTATCCGCGTCCATGTGCAAAACCACTCAAAAATACCTAAAATTGGTCTAAATCTGATGACAATTCACCATGTTATCCTATTTAAAAAAAATCAGGCATGGAGGGAGGGAAAAATTCACCAATTTTTGTGAGGTTTCTTGCATGGAGAGAGGGGAAATGATGTCTAGAATCCTCCCCCTCCACCAAGGTTGATTCTTATCATTTATACCCTCTCCCCATAGCTAAAATCACTAACAAAATGTTCCAAATTTGTCCAAATCCTTAACAATTTCAAACATGCATGGTAGGGAGTGGGAGTCATACCCAATGCTATTCCACCTCATTTCATGCTTGAAATTAAAAAAAAACTGGTTTGTATTTTTGCAAAATTAACCGAATCTACCCCAATTTTGGACAATTTTGTGCATGGGCCCACTTTCCCTCCATGTATGAAATTGCATGAAATTTGGAAAAAATGGGCAAAATATGGCCAAATTTGGTGTAAGTCAAAGCGTTCTAAGCTATACTAAGGTGCCATATTATAGGGGTTTCTAACTGTTTAACATTGTATACCAAGAAAGCATACAGACCCCCCAACCAATCAACCAATATGTTAATGCAAGACACCACTTTCATGTGGTTGTCTCTGTTGGTATAAGGGTGCAAACACAAAAATGGGTAATACATTTGCTTGTTCACGATTAAATTTGTAAAAAAATTTGTTCATTCAACTTCAAGCAATCAAAACTCATATCTACATTGAGAATTTCACTTTGAAGCAAAAAGAATTTTTGTAGATAATTATGTTACTCCATACTCATTTTTCTTTTATGGACATGATGTTATAAATTTCATGTGTATTAACTGCATGCACCTAAAATTTTTGGCAAGGATAATGAGTGAGTAATACACATGGCCACCTAGTTTTTAGATATAATTATTCATTTTAGGGAAAACTATGTGTTACCTTTTGGGATTACTCCAAAAGTGTTCTCACCTCGGTTGATGAGCAATAGGTCTCCTAGCCCCTTGTGATACTTCATGGTCATATCAATGTCTCAGTTTGGGTGGATGCTTGGCCTTGGTTAGTGTGTTGACATGGTACCCTTAGGAGATTGTTACCTAATCGACATGTTGATAAACTCATTGGGTGCACACAATGGGGGATTCGATTGCTTGATCAAGGGAGGCACTTACCTAGGAGGAGGAGCATTGGGAACTTAACCCTTAGAGCTTAGGACCTACATGCCTTGCAGGTTGGACACTTGATTTGATGATGCTTTGGTTGAGGAGGATACTTCATGGAGGTTGGTGATGGAACCAAGGACCTATGTTGAGGAGGAGAGTTGGACCTTTGTGACCACATTGTCATACAATAGAGTACCATTGCACACATGCAACACATAGTTAGAGAAGGAGTACCTTGCATGAGGAAACTTGCATATCAAACCACTGTGGAAGAGGGAGTGTTAGACTAACATCACCGAGTTTCAGTGGGAAATCCATGAATGAAGCAATATGACCACCGCCCGCTCCAAATTGAATCGCCAACGTGATCTATATGAGGGGGAACCCCATACCTCTTTGCATGCATTAACTAGTCAAGTGGCCCAAGAAACACAGTTCTATATCCATGTTGTGAACAAATTCCAAATCAAATCAAATCGTGTCTTATACTTAGAAATAATTCAAATAAAATAACTCTAAAATAAATTACACCTTTGAGAGAAAAATAGCTTTTGATAAAGTTTTTGGGAAGAAATAACTTTTGATATTAAAACATTACAAGTAAATATATTTGCACGCTAAATTATATCCACTTGGTAACTTATATTCTTGTTTTATCGAGTGTAGGTACCACCAAATAGGTATCTATTAGATCTATCTTCCTCAAGTGATGATGAAGATATACTCAAAGAGGTTGAAAGTGGCATGTGTTGTACTAGATCTACCGGTTCTATATCAACTAGATCTGAAAAGGTAAGGAAATGATTTCGTAGATGCATGCAATATTTTATTGCCAGCGGAGGGTCATGTAATTATGATGCTAAGAGCATAGGTGACATTGAGTTACCCTTGAGGTATAGACATCTAGTGCAAAGATGGGTACCTAATAAGCTACCTCAAGTGGACACAGATTTCTTCATCAATGGGAGGATGTATCGCATTGCTCCTTCGTCCTTTCATGGATTGGGCTTATTTTCCATGGATGGCATAAAGGTCGGCTATGGCACTGTAACTGAATTGATGGAGTATGTCGGACCATTATACAAATACAATAATTGGTTGATCTTGGTCCAATATACTCAAAGTATGCGGAGATAAGGAGTTTCCACAAATTATGTACAACTAGTAGAAAACAATAAAAACAAAGGGGCTACTATGTATATTGATGGCAGACTAAAAGCGTCCGGAAACATTGCTGGCTTTATAAATAGTACACGGCCAGTGACAACAACTAAGCAACGGAATTGCGAATTTGAGGGATGTGAAGAACATTGTATATTTGTATGTGCAACAAAAACAATACTTCCAGGTGAAGAGTTGTTGATCGATTACAGCTTAAATCGAATAGATGTGGCTTCCACGGTCCAGGGTAACCGTGGAAGGTCACACACTATGCCTCATCAGTTAAATGCTAAATATAGTAACTAAACATGACTACAATAACTAAATGTTTCGATCTTTTCTGTTAACATTCGATTTCCATCGTTGACATTCGCTTTTTTCATGCTTATTATGAATATTTCCATATGATACCATGCTTATTACATTGTTATGCTTATCTCATTTTTTTATGTTACAATTATTGACTCAACTTTTATTGATTGATTTATTTTGTTAGGGTGGAAACAATGGAAATCCACATGCTGCTTCCACGGTCCAAGGTGACCGTGGAAGGTCACAATCTATGCCTCATGAAGTCAATGTTAAATATAGTAAATAAATATGACTACAATAACAAAATGTTTCGATTTTTTCAGTTAACATTCGATTTTCACTGTTACCATTCGCTTTTTTTGTGCTTTATGGCACTTAGAGCTCTATTTTGGCACGACTGATCTAGAGTTTCCAGGAACACTTGTTTATGACATCAAGGGTTTGAAGGTTGTCTCTGCTTGAGCTTGGGTATACTTGCAACACCGAACATGTCCTTACTTAGAGTTAGCACTGTCCTTTATGAGGGTTTCTACATCAATTTTGGTTCTCCCACCTTCATGCGTGTGAGTCCATACTGTTGCTTGCTATGGATGTGTTTTTTGCTGCGTTGATGGTCTTTGTCTATTTTGAGGGATAATTGGTGTGCTGGTTGATTTTTTGGGGTTGATCTTTACTATGCCATACCCCTTTGAGTGGCTGGTCTTTCTATTGTACTTGTATGTTCTTCTTATCAACATTTATGGTCTCTCTCTCTCAGCTATGTTTATTCCATTTACTAAGGGCCAATTTGTTCTAGTTATTGACTTGCCTCTGAGAGGAAAGATTTGATCTGAAAGTTAAAATCCGAGTACAAGGAAGATTCTTCCCATCAGGTAAGTCACCGGATATGATTTTGGCATGTTTGTTATGCGATTTTGCTATGTTGTTTGTTGTTTAATGGCACATACAATATTTAATGGTAGTCTTGCAACATGGTATGTCTTGGTAGGTTGTAGTATGATTCCTTGTTACTGGTTTCTAATTTTTCAGGTGCTAAGGAATTTGTATATATAAACACTAAGGTTCACACACTCTTCATCAATGTACAACACTTCATTCATGGGTGCTCCATTTCAACACATAATTTTCATCTATTTCAACTTTAACACAAGGACCTCTTGGACCTTGGGAGTATTAAGGTTGAAATAGATGAACATTATGTTTTGTTGGAGTAGTTGAACAAGATGACCATTGTGTTTTAATGGAGTAGTTGAAAGAGATGAAAATTATGTTTTAATGTTACAACTGTGCTATCTTGGTTCACTAATTTTGTTGGTGCAAGTGTGCTTCCATGTTTGGTTTCCCCTTGGTTGGGTATTTTGAAAGTCGGATTCCGACAGAACCTAAATGAGGATGAGAGGATCACATCCTCCAAGTTGAACCCTTCTTATACAGTGATGATAAAATTTCAGTTGTTGCATGGCATATATGTGGACCACATATCTTTGAAAGAGAGTATTGTTATGTTATGTTGAATTTGTGGTTAGCCCACTTGTTATGTTATTTTTATGGTCACCCCACTTGTTATGTTATGTTGACTTTGGTGTTATCCCACTTGTTCTGTTATGTTTGTGGTTAGCCATGTTTGTGTGTTGACTTGTGGTTATCCCTCTTGTGGTTAGATTTTTCGTTGAACCTTCATTTAGCTTGATGGACACAATGGAACACTGACCCAAAGGCACCATATGCAAGAGCTTCTAGGACTCTTTCAAGGTTATCATATGACTTTCAATCAAGATGAATCTAGATGTTTTCCATGGACTTCAAGCCCACTGTCAATTGGTAGCATGGACCATCACCAAGGGTTCGATGGGCCCATCAAACCACAAATGACCACAGAATGGGTCATTTGACCCATTTGGTGTTCCAATGCCCATATCAATCCATGTCATCAATATTTGTCACTTCTTGTCATATCATCATCCTTTATCTTACATTTGTCATTTATGATTTATCATCAATGACAACTTTGCTCATCAATCTCCCCCTTTTTCATTGATGGAAAACTTTTCAAGAACTCTCCCCCTTCGAAATTAATGACAAAGGGTCAAATACTTGTCCATCAAGGACTTCACAATGCTCAAAAAAAAATGATTTTTGAATGCTTCTTGATTTGATTGCTCACCCTGTCTGATATGATGCTATACTTGTACTGAAATTGGCTTCCCTTTGCTTCTTGGATTTTTTCTGAGAAATTGCTTCTTACTGTCACAGAAGTGTGTTTTGACTAAGTAATTTACTCCCCCTATGTATGATCATTTATCAAAAAGTTGTTGCTCAATCAATTTCTACACCATTTATCAATTAGCACTCTAGTTCTAGCTACTTTTGTCTTTTCCTGAAGCCTTCTTATTGCTTTGGCTATCTTGTGAACCTCAAATAAATAGGATTGAATAGTTTTACATACAAAATTGTGTTGTGCTGATCTCCCCCTTTGATTGTGACTTTAAGCACTTATTGATTTCCTCAAATTTTTCAATACATGGTCCTCAACATTTTCAAACATATCTATTCATTTTTCCAAGTCTTCATCCTAACTTAATCAATGGGGCTATCAGAGACAGAGAGTTTCTTCTACAACATCACTTAAAACTGTGCATATACATCTGCCATACTTCATCACTTCTCATGGCATTATGCCTGTGTGTACCTTTACTACCCTTGCGTGCATTCTGGAGGCCCTGCAGGCATTTTCCCAAATCCTGGCATGCATTTTAATATAACTGGAGGTCATTTTGTAAAGCTTTGCGGGCATATAATGCTGTTTGTTGGCATATCTTCACTGCCTGCGAGCATTCTTAAACTTGTTGCAGGCATTTTAAATGGACCTTTTCACTTGCTACGGGAATCTTGACCTCTATAGATGGTTTTATTTCATATGAGGGAATTTACTTATGCCTGGCGGGCATTTCTCCTTTTCATGCATCCATTGCGGACATATTTTCTTGATGTGTGGACATAATTCTACTCAGGATTGCGGACGTTTTTGAGATCTGCATGCATTTCTTGATATTACCTTCATACATGTAGGCATATTCTTAGTCAGTGCGGGCATTTCTCCATTATTTTAAGACCCTGTGGGAATCTACCTTCTTCATTGCGTGCATAAACTGAAAGTTAAAATCTGACTACATTAAGGAAGGTTATTCCCATCATGTAATTCATCAGATGTGATTTTGTCATGTTTGTTCTGTGATTTTGCTACATTGACTGCTTAAGGGATACTTTGGCGTGCTAGTGGAAAGCCACATGCTGCTTCCACGGTCCAGGGTGGCTGTGGAAGGTCACAATCTATGCCTCATTAGGTAAATGTTAAATATAGTAAATAAATATGACTACAATAACGAAATGTTTCGATTTTTTCTGTTAACATTCGATTTTCACTGTTACCATTCACTTTTTTGGTGCTTATTGTGAATATTTCCATATGATAACATGCTTATTACACTGTGGCAATGGTCTGCTCATGGCCAAGGAGAAGAACATGTATCTTATCCTTCAGAGGTAAAAGTAAATATTATTGCAATGTCTCATTTTTTTTATGTTACAATTATTGACTCAACTAAATAAAGTAAATAAATATGACTCCAATAACTAGAAAATCCAACCCATAATATTTCCATGTGACAACATGCTTATTACACTGTGGCAGGGGTCTTCCCATGATCGTCCTTGAACAGAATGCGTGTCCTCCACTTCTAAGGTAAAAATAAATATTATTGCAATATCTCTTTTTTTATTATGTTACAATTATTTTCATAATGTTTATTTATTGATTTATTGTGTTAGGGTGGCGCCAGTGGAAAGGCACCTCCTACTTCCATGGTCTAGGGTGACCGTGGAAGGTCACACTCTCTGCCCTGTCAGGTAAGTGTTAAATATAATAACTAAATGTTTTAATTTTTTTGTTAACATTCAATTTCCACCGTTGGCATTCACTTTTTTCGTGCTTATTATGAATATTTCCATGTGATAACATGCTTATTACACTGTTATGCTTATCTCATTTTTGTTTATGTTACAATTATTGACTCAACTTTTATTGATTGATTTATTTTGTCAGGGTGGCGGCAGTGGAAAGCCGCATGTTGCTTCCATGGTCTAGGGCGACTGTGGAAGTTCACAAGCTATGCCTCATCAGGTAAATGTTAAAAATAG
The DNA here is from genome assembly GCA_027924585.1 of Larix kaempferi. Taxonomy (NCBI): domain Eukaryota; kingdom Viridiplantae; phylum Streptophyta; class Pinopsida; order Pinales; family Pinaceae; genus Larix; species Larix kaempferi. The sequence goes on from BSBM01001126.1 coordinate 3,500,207, forward strand.
TAAATAAATAAGACTACAATAACTAAATATTTCGATTTTTTATGTTAACATTCGATTTTCAATGTTACCATTCGCTTTTTTGGTGCTTATTGTGAATATTTCCATATGATAACATGCTTATTACATCGTGGAAGGGGTCTACTCATCGCCATGGAGTAGAACATGTATCTTATCCTTCAAAGGTAAAAGTAAATATTATTGCAATGTCTCATTTTTGTTTATGTTACAATTATTGACTCAAATAAATACAGTAACTAAATATGACTACAATAACTAGAAACTCCAACCCCAAAATATTTCCATGTGACAACATGCTTATTACACTGTGGCAGGGGTATGCCCATGATCGTCATGGAACATAACACATGTCCTCTAGTTCTGTTGGTTGTGGAGCCTGATCTCCAAATCTAGAGATATTATTATTTAGACATGTTTGTACCCCATTTTTATATGATATGTAGGTGGAGTGTACACTCACCATAGCGGGGGGGCATCATCCCCCCACGGGGTTCTATGGGGGACCATCTCCCCTGGCTGGGGTTTGGGGGTAGTGCCCCCATGAAAGGGGGTTTGGGGGCGAAGCCCACGAAGGAAATTTTTGGGGTTGTTTTACGGGCCCATGGTTTTGGATAACCCGTGGTATTTTCCCATTGTATCTCCCTTATAAAAGAAAGACATTGTAATATGGCTAGGGAAAGATGTATTAGGTTTTATGCATTGTAAAGATCTCTGATATCAGGATAGAGACTTGTTGATGCCTCGGGGGTGCAGGGTGAGTGCAAAGTGATGGAATGGGTTCCAAGGCACACAAAAGGGGATGAAAACCCAGCCAAAGGCTTCAGTTAACCCTACGCAAGAGTTACCCTATCCTTGAGCTGTTTGGGATGGTAATCACCCATGGATATTTGGCCTCCACTGGCACTCTATGAGTAAAATATTTGATCTCAAAAGATCAGTTTTCCCATCAAGGAAAACTAAGTGTGAAAGCTTGTTACCAAAATCTAACTTAAACTACCTAAGGAACGGATCTATTCTAAGTCAGATCTGACCTAAAAGGAGAAGTTGATGTTGTGCAGATCAGAGTTGAAGTGTGATGAACAAGTAGTTAAACCTTAAACATAAATGTCTTCGGGTTCTTCAATTGTTAATTAAAGTTTTATCAATTAAGAAATTAAGTGACAATTCTTCAAAGTGTTAAGCGTATTCAAATATCTGATCTGTAATCATTGTGCTAATTGAAAAATTAACATTTGATTATACATATTTAATTGCATCAAATCATTTGCAGAAGTATAAAAGTGAAAATGTCCAATTAAAGAAATTTAACAGAACAGTTTTGAACATAATCCACACATACAGAAAAATCAATATGAGAGATCTCGTGGCACCATAAGAATTTAATCACAGATTATTCACTAGCATCGACAGATGATGTAGCTTGCAGAATTCCCGCTGTAGGAAATTCGGGGTCAAGGAAACCATTGTTGAAAACAGAGAAATCCATTAGAGGATTTACTTCAATAACAGTAGCCGGCACGTCAGTTTCTTCATTGATTATAAAGTCCTGTATAACATCAGTATCTAAATCAGTTGATTCTTTCAGAATTTCCTTCCTTTGCTTTTTGGGGTCGTGAATGTAGGCAGACAAAGTTTCAAAGTCTTCTTCACTGCTACCACTGCTAAGATCGGGAACACCTGCATCAAAAGGTGGTGACAACATTTCTTGATATAACACAGGATAGAGTTCTTCATTTTCAACCTAAACACTAGAGAATTCACCATCTGCATGAATATTGCTCATTTTGAAAAGGATATAAGGAGAAATCCAAACAGAGTGTTTCCTGTTTCAGAAGGCAATGGATGAACTGGGACTTTCATGTTAATTTCTATTTAAAGGCCAACAAACAAGTCGATGATAGTTGGGTAGGGAAATCTGCAATAATTAAATTATCCATTCAATCCATTATAATCACTTCAATTGTCATGAAAAAGCCAAGGTTCGAGTTTAAGCTTGTGCGACGTACAATCTCAATTACTGTTCGCATGGTTTTGAATTTCGTTTTCGATCACATCATTACTAGCAATCTCCCATCAACAATTATGACTGGTGATCAATAATGGAGATGAAGGTTATGGTGACAAAGCTGATGTGCAAAAGGTCAGAACTAGGAATTCCAGTACACGGGCTATTAATTCTTTGCACGTAACAAATCCGATCATTAAAAGATGGAACAAAAAATGACAAGATGTTAGAGCTTGAGTGCAGAGATGGAAAACTTAAGGTAGAAAGATGGCATCCATCAAACATGAAGTAACTAGTAGGCTTGTAATAGTGTCCGCTGTCATGAATTAGACATAAAATGATAACTGGTAGAACCAGGTTTGGAAACGAGAAGGTGGCAAAACCTGACTTAACTAATTACCAAGAATCAATATGATCGCGAGATCATAACAGACAGACGACGAAGATTAACCGAAGCAGAATGTGGAATCGGGTTCAAAAATACATAGAATTCTTATTCAAATATATCGCAAGCCAAAAGTATTGATTTGCGGGTTGCGGGTTCGTAAAATGACAGCAAGAGAAAAGATTTCCGAAAGCCGAAAACCGACTATGCGGGTGACGGGCTTTGAAACCTTTAATTTGTGAAGTGAAATAATCATCCCGAAATCATGGGTTGCGAGTTTCGGGAGTACACACCACATAAACAAAAAACACAATCCCGAAAGCCGAATGCCGCCATTGCGAGGTTCGAGTTTCGGAGTCATTATTTCCCAATTTTACTGCAGAATGATCCCGCAACCCGCAGCCGTCGGGTTGCGGGTTTTGGAATTACCAAAACCAAAACTTAAAACAACAGTATCGCAACCCGCACCTGTCGCATTGCGGGTTTCGGGATGATGACACCAGTTAACAAAATACTCAAAATTTTGGCTTTTTTCAGGCCGAAACACTCTGGAAGGAATAATCAAACTCTTAAAGACAAGTAGACCAAAAGCATGGGTGAAGAATTTTAGAGGTAAAGTCAAAAACCTAAAATTTTGAAGATGACTCACCCAAATACCTTTGCGTTTATTAAAATCAGTGGGCTCCCATGCTTGGCTAAGCATGGGATCTGTTGTGGCCACAACAAATGGTGACTTGCTGGAAAGAACCAGTTATTTTTGCAATCAAATCCAACTAAAGACAACATGTTAATCAACCAATTTCTTGAAACTCAATTCAAAGAAGATACTCAAAAGATAACAGCCAACAAGCAATGAACATGAAAATGGATAGATCTCAACAATAACCATTTTAAAGATAACACTCATTCGATAAGGAGATTTAGAGAGTAATACCAAATCTTTACCATGATGTAATCATTGAAAACCAGCTTGTGTTGAACCTGGGCACAGTCTTAGAAATGCTCATGGATATCCTAATTACAGATCGCCTTGGTTTATTAATCAATGATCCTCTATGGATTATATATATTTTCCTTTATTTTTATTTTTTTTATCTTTTCTTTCTCTCTCTCTCTCTCTTTTTTAATATTTTATACATAAAACCTTATTAATACAAGACCACTGTACTGACTTGGTGATCAGATGAAACATCGCCATTCACAGGCCTGATCCAGAAACTGGTCAAGCTAGCTCGATAACGAGACTCCTTGTCTTCTGGTTGTAAGACCAAAAGAAATTATCATGGCTTGGTGACCACATAGTGATAATTCCAGTCCAAGGTCAAACCCATGATCATAGCAGGGCTGGCTTGTAATAAGACCCCCCTGTCCTTGTATACAACGAAATCTTATGAAAAACAAAACAATTTATTTTAGCATAAGCTACAAGGAATTAACATGGCTTGGTGACCATTTAGTGGTAATGTTACTCACCAGTACTTTGCGGATCATGAATGGACCGACCTGTAATAGGATCTTCCACCTTCCATGATAACTGAAAGTCACCTTCCAAGTGTGGTGGCCTGGTGTGAAGATGTCATTCCACTTTAAGCACCTATGAACCTAATGCGTTGGCTTGATAACAAGACCACCCACCTTGTAACTTATAATTTTAAATAAAATTTACATTCAAAGTGATTGTAAAAGGATCCATGAGCAATCGGAACTGGTCAGGTTATTATGATAAGCCGTTAAACCATGAAACACCAAATAGAGAAATGATGACCATCCTCCATACCTCAATTACACAAATAAAGTGAGGTGAAAGATAATGATCAAAGTGAAAAGTATCCAAAGGCGTTGCACTTATTGACTGTTAATTCTTTAGAGCAAATTCTGATCAAAAGCCAGAAAGTAATATTGATAACGATTTTGAAGCTTCATAAGCAATTGTTACTAAGAAAAGTGATTGTAAGCCATTACCATAAGTGTGAAACCTTATTAATGAAAACAGAAACAGAACAAGAAAACCAATCAAAATGTAAATGCAATAAAACAAATGATTGTAAAACAAACCACACCTATGTACAAGTGCACCAGATTGTTCAAACAAAATACTTTTTTAGAAGAGACACATTCACTGGGAAGGTGTCTACAACTCCTTCTAACGCCTGTAATCGAACAGTGTTGGGACCAATCTTTTCTGTAATAATGAAAGGTCCTAGACAAAGGCGCTAAAACTTGGTGTACTGATTCTTATCTTTATGTTGCTTATCCCACCTCAGAACCAGGTCACCAACAGAAAATTCCCTATCAGATGAAGATTTTTCATCAAACCATCTCTTCACCATCTGCTGATGATGATACAACTTGTTCTCGGTTGTTTCCCTGTCCTCCTCTAGCTTCAAGAGGGTGTCAATTCTTTGTTGGAGGGGAGAAGAATCATCTTCTTGAACAGACTAGGCCAATTGTAGTGAAGGAATGGTAAGATTAGTGGGAAGAATGGCTTCTTTGCCATAAACCAGACAGTAGGGAGAATTTGTAATTGCTGCTTTCGGGGTAATTCGATCTGCCCATAATGCATTATACAACTGTGTGTACCAATCTCTATGATGGGAGGCTACGGTCTTCTTGAGAATGTTTATCAGGTTTTTGTTCGATGATTCAGCCAAACCATTACCTTGAGGGTAATAATTGGCAGAAAAATTAAGCTTAATCCCCATCTCAAAGGAATATTTAGTTATATCGATTGAAGAGAAGTAGGATGCATTATCGAAAACTAAGTACTCTAGAGCGCCAAACCATGTAACGATATGAGTATCAAGGAAAGAGATTACTTGGGTAGCATTACATTGTTTGAGAGGATCTGCCTCCACCCATCTAGTGAAATAGTATGTGACTGTGAGGATATACTTATGTTGGAGGGATGAAGGAGGGTTTATAGGTCCAACAAAATCCATTCTTCACTGTTGAAATGGAAACTGAATTGTAATTGGTTGTAAAGGAAATGCAGGTTTCCTAAACTTCCCCGTGCATTTCTGGCACGGCTCACACTTTCTCACATAACCATAAGCATCTTTAAACAATGTGGGCCAATAATATCCGACCCTAAGAATCTTGTGTGCCATAGTCTCTCCTGAAAAATGGCCTCCAGCAGGACCTGCATGAAATTGAAACAAAATGTCATCAGTTTCATGTTTTTCCAAGCATCTAAGAAATACTCCATCATAATTTTTCCTAAAAAGAACTTGATCAATGAATTGATAGGGAGCATATTTCAGTCTTAAAGCTCTTCTTTTCTTAAAATCAAGGGTTTCAGGAGCAAACCCATAGTTTAGAAAAAATTTGATATCATTGTACCATTCCAATGTCGGGGCATCGATAACATTGACAACACCTGAGGGAATTTCTTCCTCAGGATCCCATTCGGACTACTGCCGTGCGGGGTCGTTGGATTGTGTAGTAAGAAGACAAAGGCCTTGGCCTTTTACAATTTTAGCCGGTTTGATCTCAAAATCATATTCTTGTAGTGCGGTCATCCAATGGGCCCTCTTTTCTCCTAATTCTTTCTGGATGAGGACATTTCTGATAGCAGAATATGGAACAATGACTTCGGTCTGAGACTTCAGCAAGTAGGGTCTGTAATGTTTGACGTATTTATAAACCGCATAAGCTTGCTTATTGATCTGTGAATATTTAAGCTCTGCACCTTTGAATGTTGAGCTCATAAAAGAGATCGTGATTTCAATATCATTTTAATGCTTCTGAGTTAAGACAACTGCATAAGAAAAGTCAGTGACAAAAGTATAAAGAATGAAATCCTTATTAAAATCTGGAGACATGAGACCAGGAGCTTCTGCAATGGCCTTTCGAATTCAGATAAATGCATCTCTCTGTTCCTGATACCAAGTAAACTGCACATCCTTCTTGACCAAAAGTTGTAGTGGTTTAACAATCTGAGAAAAATTTGGTACAAATCTACGTACAAAATTAACCTTACCTAAGAAGGATTGCATTGCTTTGCGTGAGCTTGGTAAGCCAATCTTTGAAATAACCTCTGTACGTTCAGGATCTATAATCATACCTTCTTTCGAAACAATGAAGCCCAAAATATTTCCTTCTATTACTGCAAAAATAGATTTCTTTGGGTTGAGAGAAATACCAAATTTTCTGCAGCGATCAAAAACTTGTTTCAAAGCAAACACATGTTCATGTCGTTTTTTAGAGTAAATAGTGATATCGTCAAGGTAAACAATGATAGAATTATGCATTAACCCTCGGAAAGCTATATCCATAGCTCTCTGAAAAGTAGCTCCTACGTTGATCAGCCCGAAAGGCATCCGTCTGTAGGAAAAAGTACCCCATGGGGTCCTAAAAGTTGTTTTCAATTGATCGTCCGGGGCAACCATGACCTGGTTATACCCCGAAAAACCATCTAAAAGGGAAAACATTTCTGACCCGTCTACCTTTTGAAGAATCTGCTCCATTGGTGGAACATGATAGTTGTCTTTCTCAGAAGCCCAATTTAGGTTTCTGAAATCGACACATAGTCGAATTTCACCGCTTTTCTTACGGACAAGTACTAAATTAGCGATCCATTGAGTGTGCCTGACCGGAAAGATAATTCGAGCAGTGAGCAGCTTCTCCAGCTCCTTTTTTACAGAAGGCTCCAAACTCAGGTGCATCTTCCGTAGCTTTTGTTGAAATGGCTTGACCTCTGGTTTCATGGGAATATTATGAAACATGACGCCAGTGTCAAACGTTTTCAGCTCGTCATACGTCCAGGCGAAAACATCTTCCTTTTGGTCTTCAAAACATAAGTTAATATTTTCCTAACCTTTGTGTTGAGATTGTGTGAACATTTCAACTATGAAATGTAACATAGTACATTTCGATAGCGCAATCGTTCAGCTTCATGCATATGGGTGTTTCCAGAATCCTGAAATCATTAAAGAGCATGATCAACACCTGTCTAAGTTTATGCACTAGCTGTGATGAGAGATTGCCATGAGGTTTTGTCAGGAAGGATGTAACATCTGTCAGGTGTGATCATTCCTTCACGAATGTTTTAAGAATAGAGGAGGCCACACGTTAACCCTATCTCTATTCCACCTTCACTCCATTTGTTCACCGGTGAAGGAGCTCATGTCAAGCATAATAAGCATGAAGAAGAGTGGCAAGCTGTGTAGATTGGAACCAACCAACACTGAATGGGTGAATGATTTCCCTGAGTGCAAAGAACTGTTCAGGAGGGCTGGCTGGTTCGTATTTTTTGAGAAAGTTACAGGTTGACAATCTGGAGGTCACTCGTTCTTTCACTCAGAACTGTTCAAACTCCCGTGCTAGTTTTCAAACCCTAAAGTTTGAATTGACAGAAGAATTGATAGTTGAGGCAACTGGTATAGCCATTGAGGGGGAGCATTGGTTCAAGAAAATTTCATTCAAATTTATTCAGGTTCATTTTTGTTACCTGGATTTGAATCTCTTGACTGGAACAAAGGCATTCATCTCAGTACTGTGAACCTGAATGGCGGGAGGTCATTGACACTATGCAAAGCTACATCACTTGTGAGGGAAGGTTTGCCATAGTTTATAATTACCACTTCAGGTTCCTATGAATTTAAATGGTCAATTAAAAATGAATTTACCCTTCTACCTTTTGAAAAGCCTCATAAAAATTTATAATAGGTTAAAGGGTCATTCGGATCATACGAACCAATCTTTCTTTCATCATAGCCTGGTTATGTTAATAGTGTTAACAAAGTTGGAAAAGAGAAATCGTGGTTGGCCACATTTCTTATTTTGGTCAGGGTTTGAACCAGAGAAAAACACAAACCTGGAAGAAGCCAAAAGATTAGTTAGTATGCTGAAGAAGGAACTTGGAAGAAATCCTTTGCCAAGAAGACAACCCAACATCATAAACAGGTTTAAAAGGAGCATGGTCGAAAAAATACATCAAGCTGAAGAGTGTGGTTTACAGGAAAATTTTCTAAAGCCGAATGATGTAGAACATAAACATATATCATAGGAAGAACCCTTGGTCTCACATGATAAAGAGATTTTGCATGCCCCTAATACTCCTTCTTTTACCAAAGAGAGACTTATAGAGGAAGGAATGTTTCCTTCTCCCAAAACTGATGTTGATATCCAGACTATAGTTGAGCCTGAAGTGCCCAAATGGATACCTAAGACCACGGCATCCAACAAGCTCAGATTGAATATGAAAATAACTCTAAACCCTAAGTTGGAAAAGGAAAAATTAAACCATTGTCCTTCAGTTTTTCTTTGGATGTTCTATCTTGTACCTCTCTATAGTCTAGGTACAATTTCTAGTGCAAACAAAATGGATGTCAATGATATGAACTAAAGAAAGAAAGAAAAAACCAAAAGAACTTTTCACTGGAGTGAGATAGCACTCAATCATTGTACCTACACTTTTATGTTCTTCATTTAAAAATAATAATATTTCTCACTAAAGTGTTTTGGACTTTCAAATATTACAATCATATGTTATGTTTGCAATATTAAATTTTGAGTTTAAAATATTGTAAAAAAACAAAAATGAAAAAATAAAGATTTGAATGTATACTTTTCTTTTTCATAACTAAAAAACATCCTTTTATTAAATAAAAAAGATGTGTCAACAAAACATTACATCAGTAGAAAAGTGAGAATAATTCTCATTACCCTTCGGCCTTTCATAGATACAAAATTACATCCACCTTAGAGCTATACTCATCAAGGTATTCTAACTACTAACATTGGTATTGTCATATACTTTTATTCTCTTAGCCAAAGATAAAAGGAATAAAAAAAAAAACTAAAAGGAAAGTTGTATTGCGTTAGAAAAAAGAAAAAAGAAAAAAAAAAAAAATATATTGTTTAAAAATATTAAGAAAATAATGGAATGGACAGTATTGATTTCTTGCACATGATTTCCTACTTTGGAAGATTGATTTCTTGCACATGTGACCATCGTAAGGAAAACTAAAAGCATGGGTGGATAACCAATTCAACAAGGAACATATCTATGTCACCCTATGAATTTTATCAGCACAAGGACACCTCCTTGCGGGCATTTCCAAATGGCCGTTTAAACTGCTAATTCAACACTTAGACAAAAATTGTCAAACCATAGGGTAACGTGAGATTTTTATTTTCACCAATTTTGAAGTGTGAGACGCCCAATGGATAGAGGCCAACAAGGTGACTTCATCTAAACCAATTTCACCTCTTGAAGCCTCTTTCTCTCTCCTCGGTGGGCATGTTACTAGAGTATGCTGGAAATATGGAATATGGTTGTCATTGATGTCAAAGGATCTCAGTCATGACAAAGGAATAAATAAGGTCATGATGGCAGAGTGAACTTAGTGAAAGGCAAAAGAAGTGATGACATGGCATGAATGATGATATGGAAGATAAGATGACTTGGCATGGCATAGATGATGATGTGGCATGAATTTGAAATCATTGTTGCACTATGATATCATTCTGGAGAAATATGGTAAATTGGTGAAAATCAGGAATTTGACTAAGCATGGAATAAATAGTCAAAACTAGTCTAAGAGGGTCTAAGAGAATGCCCGCCATAAATTATGGGTTGAAGAAAATGCTCGCACCATATGGGCATCTTGTAGCTTGGTATTTGACCTACCTGACCATGTCTTCAGATTGTCTTGGAAGTGGCTGAGGAAGAAGTTATGGACCTACCAAAAAAGTGTTTTAGGTAGATTGGACCAGCTTAAGAAATTTGCCTAAGTATGGAATTAATGTTAAATCTGTCTAAGTGGCCTTAGGGAAATGGCCGCCACATCTCATAGGATGATGAGAAAAATATTTTGAGAGCATGGATATCTAGAGTGTTGTATGGTGCATATGACCATATGATTATCTTGTCCAAATAGACTCCGAGGAAGAAGATATGGATATGCCAAAGATGCTACTTAGCTTGATTTGCACTACTTCAGTAAAATTCCCACCAATGAGAGAGAAAATAGCCTCAGAGGTTGAAACTGGTCTTGTTGGATTCATCTTGTTGTCCTCTACTCATTGGGTATCTAACTTTCCAAGTTTGAAGAAAAAATGAAATCACCTTGGTGACCTAGGGTTTGAAGAAAATTGGTTAAGTGTTAGGAAAGGAGTTTGAGAGACCATTTGGAGATGCCCGCAAGATAGGGTTCTATTGATGATAAAATTCATCAGATTACATGGTCTTGTTCTTTGATGAACTAACTATCCAACCATGGACTTAGTTTCCTTCTAGGTGTTCACACATGTGAAATACGAGTCTGTCAAAATGGGAAGATCTGTGTTTTGTGTATCTTGTTGATTTCATGTTTTGATTAAAGTTTAAATAAGTGGTTTAAATGGTAAAAAGTTATCTATACTGATTCATGCCCCCCTCTCAGTATTGACCAGCTTCCAACAGAGTAGTGCAAATCAAGATGGGAGGCACTTTTGGCCCCCGTGGGCTTAATTAAGACCGTGCGGGCATCTGGGAATCCTATAAGCCCTTGTGGGCTTAACCTCAGCTCCTTGAGCTTTTAACCCCTTTTGCAGGCATTTCATAAGCCTTTTGTGGGCATAAATGAGCCTGTTGCGGGCATCTTTATCCCCCTTATGTGGGCATGTTTATAAGCCTCATGCGGTCATATTGGAGGCCCCTTGCAGGCATCCTAGAGCTCCCATGCGGGCATAACATAACCCTTGTAGGCATCTTCCTAAGCCTTTGCGGGCATAATATAAAGTGTCTTTCAACCTTATTTTTCACTGATTTTGGCAGGCCAAAATCTCACACGTGAGAGCACAAAATAGAAATTTGACCATGGCTAGATAACCAGTTCATTAGAGAATATGAGTATGCCATCTAACTAGTTTTATCAGCTCATGAACACCTCCTTGCGGGAATTTCCAAATGGACTCTGAGACATGTGAGTTTGACACTTGGACAAATATTTGTCTTTAATGTGTAAATCACTTTTTCTTTCACTTTGGCAGATTGATTTATTCCTCATGTGATCACCATAGAGAAAACTACAAGCATGACTGGATAGCTACTTCAATTGTAATGTCCCCTCCTATCATACCAGCATGATAGAGAGGACGTGACACTAAATCCAGGCATCTAACCCCATATCCATTAAGTAAAACTCATTGATAAAAAGACATATACATGTGCATGTTATAGAAACACAGTGGAATTAAAAATCATGTTTAATATCTAACATACATTCAAACATTTATGTGACAGTCATTAAATAAAGACATTGCAGAATTTATAAAAGAGAATACTTATCTTAACAAAGTAGTCCCAAGCAACCAGCTATGCATCTGCAACGTTCCACCCAACCATAGGCTAGTTGTGCTTATCAACCTCTTGATACAACTACCACCCTCGAGCTGGGCATGATCTCTACAAGGAACCAGGGAACAACAGACTCACACATAGCCAAGTATACACCAAGATGAGCCAATCCAATCTACAATTGGGTTTATCAGGCTGCTAGGAAATGGAAAGGAAGAGTGGCTAAGCTAGTGATCTCAAGCACAGAGCCAGGGGTAACCATACAAGATCTATCTATCTTGGCACCCACAATTCCTACACACCCAACACTAGGAAGTATTCTTTTCACTGCTGTACAGTCCCTCAAGCCATACCTTCCCCATCTAGTGCTCTCAAGGTGTGAATAGAAGAGTAGCCAAAGCCCTCTTGATCTTCTTGAGAGGTTGTCTCCCCACTACGTTTATCAAGCCCTCTCTGTCCACTACCACTCCAATCTCTTGCTCACAGATTCAAACCAAAACAGGGATGCACATAACAACAAAACCACAAGTGCTGGGCATGAGGAAAAACGTTTCTTCAGTGGGTTTCCCAAAGAGGGGGTTTCTAACAATTCAGAAAAACGTGGGAAAGCCCGAAAACGAAATGACAATTGGGGAACAACCCTGGAGAGCAGAAATCGTTTTCAGAAAAACGTCCATGGGCATTTTGGGGCAAAAACGACCTCTATAAACCCCCAGAACGTGACTCCCTTTCTCCCAGCCACTGTGCAACACAAAAATGAGCTCCTAGCTATGGAAAAATGCAGGAAAATTGGTAAAAACGTGATGAGGAAAGACCCAGTAGTTCAGACTGCGTGAGAGAGGAAAAACTATATGTTCATAATGGCTTTGGGCACCATTTCATGGGTGTTTTCTTGCCCAAGAAGAAAAAATACGAATTCCCAGGTTGATGGCTTGCCCATGCACGAAATTGGATGCCATACCTCTTCATTCCCAAGGCATTAACTGCCTCAACCAATTTCTGGAAGAATTAAATGATTGGGTCCATAACCCAAAATGGGTAGTTGGTGGTTTATGGGTTTTCTCATTGACACATGGATTAACACCATTGGCTCAAGGGTTTGAATACTTTCCCTCCCTATTCCTTGTAGAATCATGCCCCATCTCTTTGTTGCATTGCATAGCTAGTAATGGGTATTTTCATTAAAATTCGTATTTACATGATGTCTTATTTACATTGTGCCTATCTAGCATAAGAACCATAGGCATCTATTCCTTTAATTGCTGATACATAAAATGCTAAATCAATGGTGGGGCCTTGGCCTTGAGCTCCTCACCATGATTAAATAACAATATTTACATCATTTACGATTTAATGCAAAGGGGGTCAAAATGGGGACATTACATCAATGATGACCAAGACCATGTCAAAATATGAACTAAGTAACACATACCCATCATCTGGCATGCATTTGAAAGTGGCCTTCCAAACTGTTGATTTGCCACTTAGGCAAAATTATCAAACCCTAGGTTAATATAATGAGATTTTTCTTTTCATCAATTTTGAAGTGTGAGACATCAACTGGATAGGGGCCAACTAGGGGATTCTGACCAAAATGTGTCTTAGGAAGAAGTTGTGGATTTGCCAAAACATGCCATTCAGGCAGATTGGACCAGTCTAGGAAAGTGCAACAATTGTCTAAGTATAAAATCACTAAAATTGCCTAAGTGACCTCAGTAAAATGCCCGCCATCTCTTGTGGTTGATCTCATAAATAATTTTGATAGTATGGATCTCTAGAATGTTGTTTGGTGCATCCAACCATATCATTGGTTTGTCCAAAGAGTCTATGAGGAAGAATATATTGATCTGCCAAAAGTGCTTCTTAGCTTGATTTGCGCTACTGCAATAAAATGCTCGTCGAGGAGAGAGAAAGAGGCTTCAAGGGGTGAACTTGGTCTGGATGGAATCACCGTGTTGGCCTCTATTCATTGGTTGTCTCACACTTCCAATTTGGTGAAAAGAAAAATCTCTTCATACTATAAACCTAGGGTTTGATAATTTTGCCAAGTGTCAAATCAGCAGTTTGGAAGACTAAGAGGCCAATTGGAAATGCCCGTAAGGAGGTGTCCTTCTGCTGATAAAATTAATCAGGTGGCATAGGCTTGTTCCTTGATGAACTGAATATATATCCATAGGATTAGACTTGCCTCTAGATTTCACATGTGTGGTAGACAAGCCTGCCAAAATGAGAAGAAGTTTGTTTTGATGTCCAAATAAGGTTTGAAGAGGCATTTGGAAATGCCCGCCAAAGAGTGTCCTTGTGCTAATAAATTATCCAGATGGCATGGACATGTCCCTGGTGATCTGGCCATCTAGTTGTGGTGTCATTTCTCTCTTTGAGGCTCACATGTGTGAGATTTTGGCCTGCAAAAATTGTGAAAAATAAGGTTAAATGACACTTTAGGATATGCCCGTAAGGGCTTGTAAAATGCTTGCAGGGGGTAAAGGTTATGCCCGCAGGGGATTAATGAATAAAATCACAAGATATTAAAGATTCCTGCAAGGGATTATGTATGCCCACGAGGGGCTTAATGTATGAGGGCTAAAGAGATGCCCATAAGGGCTTGTAAGATGCCCACAAGGGCTTAAATTAAGCTTGCAAGGTGCTTAAGGCAGAAACTCATGACAGCATGGGTTATGCCCACAAGCCAAGGGAGATAAGATTGCAAAATTTTGGAGTGTGCCCATAGGTGAAAGAGGAGAAGCCCGTTGGCTAAAGATACAGGCTAGCCCGCAGATGAAGAAGCCCGCAGGCCTGAGATGGAAGAAGCCCATATATGACCAAAGAAGGTTAATTAATTAAATAATAATAAAAAAATTGAATTAAATGTTAAAAAGAACATAGATTTGAAGAGACAAGTCATTTATGCCTAATAATGTTGTTATTTCATCACATTATCTAGTTTGAATAGTGGTATCATTTCATTCATGACAAACAGTTTTATCCATCGTCATTGTATGCAAAGTGGTTAAGAACATAACATTTGTAATGAAATGACATTCATATGGTCTTAATATATTAAGAGACCTATTTTGTTTATATTTTTGTGATATTTATGGCCTTAATGTCTTAAGAGACCTGTTTTGTTGAAAAGTCCAAAATGATCATAACGCAACATTGTATGCAAAGTGGTGAAGAACAAAACATTCGTAATGAAGGTGTGGAAATTCTATGGACAAATTCTATGGACCTCATGTGCATATAAACTCCATCAAAGAAGGCGAGGAAGCACTTAAATCGACGAAAAAAAGTGGTCATAGGTGCAAAAATGTCATTATGAAATTGTTGAGAATCATGCCTCAAATCACAATAAAGTATAAACCAAAGCATTGACTATAGAACCACTAACTCCTGGACATTAAGAAGATCTCAATAAAAAAACGAGGACTTCATAAACATGAATACCATACGTGAGCACTGAATAAACATGAATACCATACTTCATAAGCATTGATTGTAGAACCACTAACTCCTGGACATAAAAAGTAAGACGACTAATTAAATCATTTTCCATTATATGCCGATAAATACAAAACTCCATCCTACATTTTTTATTTTCATTAACTGTCAATAACTACATATATACATTGATTTATACATGTCTAGCATGTTTCTGAGATGCCTGTAATCCCTCCTCTTGAGCAGAAGACAAATATGAGTGGTATCTCTTGCCTTTCATAGGAGATTGTAATTGTCCTGGAGCTGTACAAGCTGGCACATTTTTCAATTTGTTTTCAAGCTCTTTAACTCTCTGTGTAACTTTTTTTAAATTTCCAAGCAATTTTTTTTTCCTCCATCAGTTTGTTCAACATTACCACATTCTTCTTATACTTCGTTGATTCCTCTTTTTCCTTTCCCTCCAATTTTTGTCTAGTATTTTTCAACTGACCTTTAACTTCAGTCAATTCACATTTCAGATTCTGTATTTCTTTCTCCTGCTCTTTTTCCCTCGACTCTGTCTCGTTGGGAAGGATAGGAATTGCAATCATCGCTGCAGATGGCCCTTTTAATTCCTTCCCCAAATCAACAATTGTGGATTTAAGTTTTTGAATTTCCATATCACATCCCAAATGATGAACTTTTCTACCATCTAAGAGTTTTGATTCCAGCTCCCTTATTTTTGCATCTTTCCCAGCCATCTTCTCTTTCATTTCTTTATGTAATGGTGATGAGCCATACAAATAACCTAGTGCAATGCTCATTGAGAAGCATTCTTGTAGCATCTTCTCTTGATTTTCTAAGGAGTTCTCTCACTCTTCTAAGGACATTGTACCTGCAGGTGTTTTTTTTCCTTCTACCCTTACCCTCGTCTCCTTTGGTACCCTTACCTTCACCCTCACCACCTTCTTGACTGGAATTTTTTTTTCCTCTACTTTGGTTTTTAAGTTTTACAGATTCAGAGATCCTTGCAAACCTTGTTCCTATCATCTTATCAGCATGCTTAGAAATGGTTTTTATCAAATTGGAAATTATTGATTCTAAATATCCAACTTTTTTTCCATGGCTTCCCTCCCACTCTTTCAACTTCAGCTGATATTATTGTACTACCTGTTCATATTCTTTAATTTTCTTCTCCGTTACATGTAAAGGACTCATTTCTGTCCTCAGTGGTGGGACATTGAGAATAGGTGGTATTTTTTTCAACTCTTCTTTGAGTTCACTCGCTTCAGCCTTAGCTTTTTCCAAAGCCTCTTCATACCCAACCCTCACTGACTCAATTTCATTTTCAGCATCATCAATAATTTTTTCTACTTCTTTGGATAATAATTTAACCATCTCTTCTTTCCCTTTTATAATTATGTCCGCTTTGAATTGATTATCCACAACTGTTTTCTGCAACACTGCTATCTGTTTGAGGCATTCTAAAATTTTATCATCTTTTCTCGAGCACTCTTCCGCCGAATTGCATATATAGGAAGCTTGTTCCTTGAAATTCTCCATTTAATCATATAGGAAGAACACGTACCTACTATCAAACTTATATGATTTAATGTCTAAATACATAGCGGAAGCCCTTGATTCAGATTTGGAAGAACAATCATACTCAATTTCCAACTGTTTAGGAGGAATTCTATCAAGAATATCTTGAGGAATGGAAATGTGAGCAGTAGTTTGTTCCATTTCGTTTCCTGTCACCTCCTCCCAATGAACTCTATATACATGCACCTGTAACTCTTTCAAAGTTGTGGCAGCACGAACTACATCATTTGTGACAAAATCAGGATACTATACTCATAATTCGCCATGGTGCTCAGGACTTTGTACTGGCAATTCCTCATTCCATTCAGGAGGGTGTAATGGTAATTCCCCATGGTGCTCAGGAGATTGTACTAATTCTTCGTTTTGCTGAGGAGATTGTACTTGGAATTTCTCATTATGTTCCCTGCGATTACGTTTCCTAACGTATGTTTTATGAAAAAGTGGTTTTGGCAAAGGTATATTTTCATGCTGGTTGATATCACCAATCTCTGTTTCAGTAGCATGGGGTCAACATAAATCAATAATTTTTTTAAGTGTGCCTAGTAAACTAAATTTAACCTTCCTTAATTGGCTCTCTTGCAGGGTAGAGTGGACTTTCTTAGCCAATAGATAAGGAATATCTACAGGTATATCTTCCACCCAATTTATCACTACCCGCATACATTCACCAGAAATGTCATCCCTGTGATAATTCAGAATTGTCCTAAGGACAATATGAATCAATGTTTTGTATATTCCGAGAGGGACATCTTGCATTTTTAAATCATTCCTCGGAACATCTACTTCTCGTCCAAAACTTTTACTGCCCATCTGGTTCTTCTCCTGTTTGGGGGTTTTCCTTGAGCTTAAATTCACCCTCCCTCTATGTGAATATTTGTAGCTCGGGAAACCAAATCAGGATCGATCTATACTCTCTTACAAAAAATTATGAGTTTTGTATTCCCAACATCATATTTTGAAATTACCTCATCTATCTCCTCATCAACATAACTGAACATTCCAAACAAAAAGTCGAAAACTTCTGCTTTCCTCAGGATAGTTTCCATACCTGGTGGCCACATCTTTGCATCTCTCCATGCATCAGAATACTCCTCGAATTTTTTTACGGTTACCCTATCATTTGTGGATGACTGTGTTTCAACTGGGGTTGTAGAGGAGGATGCCCACGTTTCAACTACGCTCGTGGTAGAGGACTCCCCTGTTTGAAGTTCGACCATGGTTATCTAGGTTCAAAGCGGAGGTGAGATGAGGTGATGTATTTCAGGCTCACAAATTATGCATGCGGCTTGAATTTCAAGGTCACAAATTATTCCCGCAAAGAGTATTTAAACAACAAATTAATTCTTATATATAGGGGATTATATATTCACTAACTAGATTATAGACTTGTACTCCTTTTTGTTAACATGGATATTCGATTGCAATAATGTTATATGAGATGCATGTTTAACAAAATTGAGTTCATTAGAACAATCAATATTCAATATGAGCCATTTCTTAGAATCTCCATGTAGAGAAGACACATTGAAAGGGCATAGCTCCAAGGAAGAAGATAAATTTTATATAGATTGAGGTAAGTTGCTTAGTAAAAAAATGTGGAGATCATGTTTCTCTAGGTTAAGATGAATTTTGAGAAACACATGTTGAGGAGGAAGACTAAACCTCAAAGAGGGAATGCTTTGAAAGTGGCGAGTATGGAATTTTCAAAATGAAAATGTTGGCCACACGTCAAACTTTGGAGTATGAAAGTTTGAGAAATATTACGATGATTTAGAGAAGTTATTTGTAAATTTATTTTTGAGATAAATCTTTTGCAACTCACTCGATGCAATGAGTGCTAAGTGGACTACTCAATATCATAATAAATTTGTCATCCTGAATAATACTGATGGGATATTGGTCATGCCTTAATGACATACTCTATGAAAATAATTCAAAATATGTTATCTCAACTTTATAAGGTTCAAATTCTTAAAGAGAGATACTCACATGGTTTTGTGGTAATGCCTGTGAAAATCCTCACAGCAGATCTAAGAGATGATGTATCTCACAAGAGAATAATTATGATTAAGCAAGAAAATAGAAGAAGAGTGATACATGCAGTATAATGAGCAACAGAATAATATGGTACAGTAGAACTCAGATAGAAGCAATAATACTTCGGTCATACTAAATTATTAATCACAAATGGACATATAAATAATACAATGCATGAGGAATTCGAATGCCTAAGGTGGCAATTCGAATTAGCCTTCATGGAGTGATCAAAGGATCACTGGAGTGTCATCGGAGCACAACTAGGTGTCCTCATGATCATTGGAGCGCAACTGGAAGTCTTCATCATCATCAGTGGAGTCATCAATGCTCAAGTAACTGTCAACCATCAGTCAAACTAACTCTGGTAGGTGTAACTGAGTGTAACTCAATGTAACTGAGTGTAACTCAATGTAACTGAGTGTAACTCAATGTAACTGAGTGTAACTGAGTGTAACTGAGTGTAACTGAGTGTAACTGAGTGAAAACTGGACTGGTAGGTGAAGGAGGGCGAGTTGCTCCCTAAAATCAAGGAAGAAGGGTGCATTAGGCAACTGGAGGGCTAAAACTGAATAGTGAGAAGCTCCTGGGGGCTGGCTAACTGAGGGCTAGGTGCTACATGGATGACTGGGATGCATGCAAAATGCATGCAAACCCTAGAATGCATGCAAACCCTAAAAGGTGCATGCATGACTGAAAATGTAAATGATCAAAATACTGGTGGGACTAGGATGGAGTATAGGAATATCCTAACACCCCCCCTTAATCCATCCTGGGCCCTGGTAACTAAGACCAAAGGTCACCCAATACAATGAATAATAACAATCAATAAACCAAGGAAGTGGGAAAATTTCATGGGAAACATACCCCCTCCTCAAAAAATAGACTGTAAGGCACACATAAAAAGTAAAAGCTCCAAACTCAAGCATGTGTGATGCTTGGTCATATGTCTGGAGGTATCTTCTTCTTGGGAAGAAGTGGATCATGCTCAAAAATCATGTGCTTGTACTTGCTCTTCAGATCAAATGTGATGAGAACAAATCCAACAGTATTAGAATGATCCTTGAACCTGTGATTCGAATCAGCTGAGGTAGGATCAAATTTTTGAATGTGCATATAGTCCTTTGTCTTCTCCTTCGAACCACCATGGGTGAGATTATGCCAAAAAGAACTATTACATGTTTGCTTGAAATCAAAATCAGATTTAAGACTTTCAAAACAGTTTCTTGAGATCTCCTTTGAACCAGCAAGGGTGAGATCAAAACTATCATATGCATGAGAAATTATCTCAAGCGGGTGGCAATGGCCATATTCTTCAATAACATTCTGAAAGCATGTGCTAATGATCATATAGTAGTAAATAAGAGATGTTTGCTGAAGAGGAGCGAATGCATTACCTCCAATAGCTGATGTTACCTCCGAAATAATCATGTGATCATGATGCAAACCAACAAACTCTGGTGCAAGAGAGGATTTAGGACCTTCTGCAATATCTAGAGTGTGAACTGGCATAGAAAGAGAAGAAAGTTTGAGCATGAGCAGAGAATCTGCAAGTTCTTTGTCAACAACTTCAATATGAGATGATACTGGTTCATGATCTGAGAGATCATCAAGGGGAGCGAATGCAACATGATCTGAGAGACCATCAGGAGGAGCGAATGCATCATGATCTGAGAGACCATCAAGTGGAGCAAATGTAACTGAGTGTAACTGAGTGTAACTGAGTGTAACTAAGTGTAACTGAGTGTAACTGAGTGTAACTGAGTGAAAACTGGACTGGTAGGTGAAGGAGGGCGAGTTGCTCCCTAAAATCAAGGAAGAAGGGTGCATTAGGCAACTGGAGGGCTAAAACTGAATAGTGAGAAGCTCCTGGGGGCTGGCTAACTGAGGGCTAGGTGCTACATGGATGACTGGGATGCATGCAAAATGCATGCAAACCCTAGAATGCATGCAAACCCTAAAAGGTGCATGCATGACTGAAAATGTAAATGATCAAAATACTGGTGGGACTAGGATGGAGTATAGGAATATCCTAACAATGCCTTGATTATAATTTATATGTGATTGTAGTAGACACTTGTGTTAGAAAAACAGGATCGCAGAGCAATAACAATAAACAGAAATGCAAATATGATCACACATACACATTACAAGAGAGACACAGATATATCGTGGTTCACCCAAGATGGGCTATGTCCACACTGAAATTTCCAATCCTTTTTATTATACCATCTAGCAAGGTGAAGGGATACAACCTGTAGGATAGCCGCTGTACTTCCTCTTCACCGTCTCACAGTCTCTCTTCACGATCTCAGACATATTTACAATGCATAAAACCTAATACATCAACCCTAGACGTATTACAATGTCTTTCTTATAAAGGGGAAATACAATGGGAAAATACCATAGGTTACCCAAACCATGGGCCCGGACCCCCTGGGGATCGTACCGAGATCATAACCAAACCTGGGGTACAAACATGGCTGAATCATCATCTATGAGACTGGAAGATATGGCTCCACAACCAACAACTTGAACACCTATTGGAAGTAGTGCACATTCAATACTAGACTAGGAAAATGGCGGGCATTTTACAAAGGTCACTTAGGCACTTTTAGTAGTAATTTTATACTTGGACAATTTGTGCAATTTCTAAGGTGGATTTTTTTATTTCACCAAAATATTGGACCAATGCCACTAGATCATGTAGTACACCTCACTGAGCATAGCTAAGCTGATTTCACTCTCAAACTCATCTTCATTTTCCCTAGGTGGGAATTTTACTGAACTTGGTACAAAACTGCCTGAAACCCTGTTTTGGCAGACCTATAACTTCCTCCTCAGACACTCTCAAGACAAAATAAGACCATGGTCAGGTAGACAATTCAATAAGCTACAGCTTGAACATATGCGGCGGGAATTTTCCTTAACCCATGAATTATGGAGGGAATTTTATTGAGGCCACTTAGGAAGTTTAACTCCCTCTGGTGCAAAACAGACTGAAACCCTATCTTGGAAGACTTATAACTTCCTCCTCATACATTCTCAAGACAAACTGAGACCATGTTCAGGTAGACAGATCAAAAATCTTCAACCTGGTGCTTCCAGATATTTTTTATCATTCTCCTTTGATGTACGACGGGAATTTCTCCAAAGCAACTTGGACGAATTGTCAGAATTTCTCCAAAGTTTTTTCTGAACCCTTGTTTTGGCAGGCCTACAACTTTGTCATAAAGCACTCTTTTGAATAAATGAGACCATGGTTAGATAGCCTATTAAAAAATTTGCAACTTGGAAGGAAGGGGTGGGAATTTTCCTTAACCCATGAATTATGGAGGGCATTTTACTGAGGCTACTTAGGCAGTTTTACTCCATTTAGTGCAAAACAGCCCGAAACCCTATTTTGGAAGACTTATAACTTCCTCCTTAGACACTCTCAAGACAAACTGAGACCATGTTCAGGTAGCTAGATCAACAAGATTCAACCTGGTTCTTCTAGATATTTTTTATCATTCTCCTGTAATGTATGACGGGCATTTCCCCAAGG
>BSBM01001126.1:6212500-6290000 GCA_027924585.1 Larix kaempferi
TGAAGATAATAAAAAAAATTATTTGCATCACCACCAATAACCTTTCATAATCACATAACTCCATCTAGTACACAAACATTTGTTGAATTCCTCATGATTTCACTACAACAACTCACAAAAACACCTAACGAATCAAACTCTTAATCTTTTGGGGTTATTTTCCCTCACCCAAAACATGAAAATGAAGTGAGTAGGAGCTTCTCCTTTTGTAGGGAGTGTGCTCCTTCTAACATCCCATACCACCATCCAATACCATCCAATTGAGTTCGTAGAGGTGATGTTGTTTTTATATCTAGGGAATTCTCAATAGATTTTAAGATTATATGAAAACATTCTCACTAGATGTTATTATACATAATCAATTGCTACATCGAGTTTTAATAATCATGCACATCGAGTTTTAATATCTTATATGTTATTTATTCTTGTAGGGGTGATATTTTTGTTTTGTTAAAAAACATATTGAATATGGGCAATAGACGTACTAATAATAAAAGAAAGTCTAGAAGGAAGGAACCACCGCCTGAAAAGGCCCATGAGATAAAAGAAAAGGCTAGGTTGTACATGGAAAACCGTAGACATCAAAATGTTAGTGCCTTAGATCCATCAACAAGCAATAATGAAGTGGTTGAAGTCAATCAAATCTTGGTTGATGCCAAGTATAAAGGGATGGATGTTGAACAAGTTGTTAATTGGAAACCTCCCAAAGAAGAGCACACACATGTCGAACACACTCCCTCGTAGGACCAAATTGTGAATGAAGGGCCACAACAAACCGATGATGAGACTCATACTTCCTTTCCGACTCCCCTTCCTCAACTATCAAGCGGATGGCGAAGAAATCCCAGACTTATTCATGTGAATGAAAGTTCATTTTCAGGACTTGAAGGTAAGTTTCCCAAATGCACTATTTATTTCCATTGTAACAAGACAATCAAATAATTTTTTGAATCCAAAACCGATGCAGCAAAATGTCAATTGTTTATGGATTTATTAAAATCACATTGTCTAGCTCATGTTAGGAGAATTTTGGGCATAAAGGTAGTTAGAAGTTTAGAGGCCAACAATCATGTTGTTATAAATCTACAGTCTACATTTAATTTGATTGGAAAAACTTAGTGCACAAAATATTTTAATGCGGCCCGTCGTGTACTGTTGGAATCGATTGTAGACAAATCCATGAGGCAATGTTGCATGCTATCACACACATGTAAAATATTTAACGTAGATAGAAAGACTCTTCAAAAGTATTCTTCTATTAGAGAAAGACTTGAGTCCCCAGGCCAAAAATATTTTTGGGCCTTTGTTGGTAGGTTACCTCGTTCAGACATGAAGCTTATTGATGCTGTGAAAGAACAAGTACACAAGTTTTGGCACGATAACACTAGACCGTCATCGAATCAAAGAGATGTGTTAAAGTTGAGAAAAGGTGTTAAGGGGTGTGAACCCCATGTCAAGAACTTCCTTGACACGAAACCAACATAACTCTATGAGAGGTTCAATAATGAGCACACACAATTGAACTTGGGCCAAAGGTCCTTTGAAAAATGCAAACCCTGTTATGTTAGAATTTGCATTTATCGCAACACATGTTGCTATAGATACCATGTATAATTTGATTACTATTATGATACATATAGACATATATTTTGTGATTTGCATACTAACATTGTGCATGACTTCCCATCGTTACAACCACCGAATGCATCCAGAGAATTTATACATAGCATAATGTATCCAAGACCTGAAGGAAACAAATATTATAAAAGATCATGTTTATATGGGACATGTTCTAGGTGCAATGGATTTGCATTATTGAGTCGCTGCATCCATGAAATCGAGGAGCACAAATTTCGGAGGGTGTCAGTAGAAATGCAGAACTTCAAGTACATAACATATCAAGTAGATAGTGCGAAGGAAAGCAAAAAAAATGCATTGGTGAAGTCACAGGTAATCTAAGTTTGCATACTTTCATATTGTACATGTTGAATTTATACATATATATTTAGATTGCAAATGTCACATTGTATTAATGCCCTTGGTTTTGTGGCACTAGGTACAGATTTACGATTTCATGAAGGAATTCTACCAAAATACTGAGCAGTATGTACAACATGTCCATGTAGCACGATGGCAGGATGAACAGTACAGATAGTGCAGGGACACATTTCCCAATGGAAAAATATTGTTGGTTGTGGACTTTATTGAAAACTACACCCTATAGCCACAAAATGAGATTCAAAGCCAATACTACCATTCAGACCAAGTTAACATAATGATCCATATCACGTATAGGCACGCGCCTGAGAGTAATAATGACATGAGGATAATATTGAAAGAGACAAACTTCTACATCAATGACGACAAGTGCCGTGACCTGCATTATGTGCAGCATTGCTTCAGAATTTTCTATGATCAATTGAAGGAGAGAGGTATATAGATGGATCAACATTGGATATGGTCAAATGGTTGTGCAGACCAGTTCAAAAATGCACGTGTATTCCAGTGGTTGAGTATTTTTCACAAGACTTATGATGTGCTGCATATATGGAACTATTTTGAGACTGGGCATGGAAAGGGAGAGAATGACGGGGCTGGAGCATGTCTCAAAACTGCCCTACGCAAGTAGGAGATGAAGTGCATGACAAACCCTCATATTTGGGATGCAGAATCCATGGTTCAATGGTGCTCTGCAAAAATGTCAAATCAAACCACAAAACAACACAAACCAATAGGTAGAGGACATGTTGTCAGAAATTTTTGGCATGTGGTTGATATAGATCGATCACGTTCTTATAGTTGTAGTATTGTACAAGGCACTCGTGGATTTCATTCGGTTCGAAGCTCAAACAACCCCTTATTTGAAATATGGACGCGAAAACTTGCTTGCTTTTGTGGGCCTTGCAACAGTTGTGAGTGGGATGAGTGTGAATCAATGGAGTGGGTAACTTGATGAATGGGATCATGTATCACTTGCAGTGGACCCACGTGCAGTTGTTGAAACAATCCAGTTAGAGGAATTTCAGTCCTATATTTCGAATGAATATGATCATATATTTGATCTTGTACAACTAGGTAAACATTTTTGCATTCATATCCCGGTTCCCTCCTTGTTTTTGTAATTATCCAAGTTATCAAACCACTACTTGTTGGAATATGACCATAAAATGCATTTTTGCAGGACACATCTACGCAGTTGTCTTCCTGACAGACAGTGCAATTGGCACAAATTATTGGTTGGAACAATGCATCCAGGGGAAGAAAACCCTCCTTGCATCATTAATCGATAGTGAAGGCATTACCTTTCCGACTAGATTGATGGTTGTTCAGGGAGAATATCTTACAGTAGATGGAAAGGGACCAAAGAGCAATGGCTACACATACACATATTATAGACCAGGTTCACAGTTGTATCACTTTACGCACTTGATTGTTGGTACAAAAATCCAACTACAAACAATGTCAATGAAGTCATGAAACAAGGTACGCTACTTACTACCTCATGCAGAGCACGAGAGGTTGTTTGAGACAATAAAAAATAGAGAGGATCTGGAAGGACTAATTGATTGAGGTACATAGTATAATCATGTGATTGTTTATTCATGCATGTCTAATGTTATTCATATTAGATAGTTTATTTGATATCGTTATCTTATATCGTTTATTTGATGTTTGATTTATGTTTAAGTTACTATTACAGTACATTGATGTTTTACACCAACCACTCCAATTCAAGTTTCCATCCCTTTAGGAAAACTTCACATGCATAAACACGATTGAAAACTCATCTTATAATATAACATTTCATAATATTCAATAGAAATTAGAATCAATACACATTAATGAGTACACATTTGTCATTCACAAATCACAATGAGACACATAGATGCATTGAAATTTGAAATTTGATAGGCATTGGGAAATAGCTCAAGATGTCGGAACCATATTTATCATTAAGTCATCAAAATCAAAATGTATTACAAAGATGTTGGAATGCCACTGGGCATTGGAAAATTCCAAATAGACTAATAGTAAATACAAAAAGGGGTGGATCAAGATGGAAGAATCTCATATGTCAAGTAGATCTAGAATAACTAAGAATTCCAACTAATATTATTCTTTAGGGTTAGTAGATTTCATTTTAAAACAAAACAGAAAAATACTTTTTTTATATATTATATGTGGATGGTAAGAACAAGTTAATCTCAAAAGAGTCAATCAAGTATGGACTCGCCCAAGAATTAATAAGAGGGACTTCCTTAGAAACCTCATCAAAATAAATATTTTGTTCTAGGATAACCTCAAACCATTTGATGTGTTGGAGGACCAACACAATTTCACAAAGGAAAATAAAATATCTCTCACTCCTTTCCTTAAAGGTTGCACTCTACAAAGAAGGGGTTAGTATTCTTTACATTGGTAATCAATGAAGGTCTCCAAATAACACAAGATGGACCAACAAAAAACCAACAACCAATGAAATAAATGAAAGAGAAAGTCACTTTATATAGGAATTGAGAACCAACTTCATCCTTGTTATCCTTAGACGTGTATGGGGTTACTTAATCATCATTTCCTATGTGATATCCCACCACACCCAATAGTTCCACAGATGATATTTATGGTTTTTCCCATAGACACTTGATAGAGACACTTTCAACCAGCTCAAAGATACCTCTAGTCTACCTTCAATATACTTATCCTACCTTTCCATATGCCATATAAAAATGGGGACATCCAGTTGGTACTAGTTTCATGGCATATCCTCTCTAATTGAATTATGGTAAAACACTTTCTTATGTGTTTACGTAACATTAGGAGGTCAAAGGTGTTACTCTATAATGGTTCACATATTCTCAATATTGTCTCAATAGCTTAGGGAGCATCACGATGTGGTTATAAGTGTATGAACTCTTGGGTGAGGTGTTCCCTTAGGTATTTAAGCAAGCACAACCCTCATTTCATCTCATTAGCAACATTTACCTAAACATTTTTCATATGTCATTTCACTAGCCACTTCACCCAATTTCATCATGTCCCCCTTTTGCAATAAACTAATTATGTGTCATGTTCTAAAGCATATGCATATTATTCCTATGTGTGGTGCCTAAATCAAAGTGAAAAGAGTCAAAGTACTATAAAGTAAATAAAATCAAATAATGAATGTGAGTTATGCCTCCTTGCAAAAGCCATGATCCTATGTTGTAGCTTAGCAAAGCCAAATCTAAAGCAAAGGGACTTGAAGGTAATCTAGTTGCATACATGTTCTCCTAATGAAGTATGTATCAACACTTGGGAGCCAAAGAACCATAAGAAATGTACTATATGCTAGTTTTAAAATCTCCTTTATGCACGTGTGGGAGCTAACAGAACCCTGTTCCATTTGTCAATTTGAGTTCTGTGCCCTCGGAGCAAAAACTCAAAGTGTCCTTGAATGGCCATGGGGTGCCTGGAAAAAATGTCCGTAGAACCAAAACTGTGACTCCGATCGCAAATCCTTCAATTCCGATGGATCTAGGACCCTAGGTTTCATCTAGGGGATCCCCAACATCGTGCCTCGAAGGCTAAAAAACGGTGCTATTGTGCTATCTCCGAAACTGGGGTTTTTTGTAGTGAAGGCCATGCCAATCTTGCTCAAGGGGGTCATTTATGATCCGAAGGCTCCCGGGCGTGTGTGGCCATCGTGAACACATCCAAAATGGCCACATGCACTTGTGGGAGCTGACGGAACCCAAGTCTGCTCTTCGGTTTGGGTTCCGTGCCCCTAGAGAAAATACTCAAAGTGTCCTTGAATGGCCATGGGGTTCCTAACGAACATGCCCGTAGCACCAAAAATATGACTTCGATCATGAATCTATCGATTCTGATGGATATGGGATGCTGGGTTTCAGCTATCCCCACCCCACAACGTGTCTCGAACACTCAGAAACGGTGCTATTGTGCCATCTACAGAACTAGGGTTTTTCTCAACGAAGGCCATCGCAATCTTGCTCAAGGGGGTCTTTTATGATCTGAAGGCTCCCGGGCATGCGTGGCCATCATGAACACATACACAATGGACACATGCACGTAAGGGAGCTGATGGAACCCAATTCTTCTCACCGGTTTGGGTTGTGTGCCCCCAGAGCAAATCCTTAAAGTGTCATTGAATGGCCACGGGGTGCCTGACCAAGATTCCCGTAGCACCAAAATCATGAATCCGATCACGAATCCACCAATTCTGATGGATAGGAGACACCGTGTTTAAGTTATCCCCGTCGCCCACAACATGCCTCAAATGCTCAGAAACGATACTATTGTACCATCTCCAGAACTAGGGTTTTACTTAGTGAAGGCCATGACAATCTTGCTCAAGGGGGTCATTTATGATACAAAGGCTTCTGAGCATGCGTGTCCATCGTGAACACGTCCACAATGGTCATGTGCACGTGTGGGAGCTGACGGAACCCAAGTCTGCTCTCTGGTTTGGGTTCCGTGACCCCAGATCAATTCCTCAAAGTGTCCTTGGATGACCACGGGGTGCCTGACCAAAATGCCCGTAGCAGAAAAACCATGATTCCAATCGCAAATCCATTGATTTCAATGGATTCAGGACGTTGGGTTTCAGCTAGGTCCCCCCCCCACACCATGCCTCTAAGGCTCATAAACAGTGTTATTGTGCCATCTCAGTAACTAGGGTTTTGCTCAATGAAGGCCATTCCATTTTTGCTTAAGGGGTCCAATTCTCATCCGAAGGCTCCCGAGCATGCGTGGACATCGTGAAAAAATCCACAATCGCCACATGCACGTGTGGGAGTTGAAGGGACCCAAGTCCGCTCACTGGTTTGGGTTCTGTGCCCCTAGAGGAAATCCTCAAAGTGTCCCTGAATGACCACGGGGTGCCTGACCAAGATTCCCGTAGCACCAAAACCATGACTTTGATCGCGAATCCGTCGATTCCGATGGATCCAGGACAACGGGTTTCATATAGGGGACTCCCCACACCGTGCATCGAAGGATATCATACGTCAATAGTCCTCCTCCATGCCTGAATCAACAAACTCATCACCGCCATAATCATCATCCTTCGCCTCCTCCTCCTCCTCTCTTCCCATCTGACAATAGGCATATGCTGGTGTGGAAGATGACCCCTCCATATGATCACTGTCAGGACCCGAGATTTCTGAAAAAATTTAAAATTTTTTATCTTAACAATAAATGTTAGTTAATAGCATTTCTGGTCCTGTTTAATTTCAGTAACTAAACATAATCTTGTTTTAAAAGATTCTGTCCTACTACAATTATGATTTTTGTGATTTTAAATATTGACTGTTTTGTTTCAAACTGCAAAGGGAGAGTTAGCCATAGCTGACTGGCTTACTTAGCTTACGAGCTAATGCATAAATTGTCTTCTATTCACAGGTACACCGGTGAAGTAGGGATCACTGTAATTTAATCTTGGTAAGCATCAAGCTCCTTTCTCTGTACTGTAAAACTTAAAGAAGATCTATTTACTATTGCTGGTTGTAGTGCAAGACAGTAAAGTTATTCTCACGAAATTATACTTGAAATAAGATTGATAGTCTGCCTCTACATGATAATTCTTATTCGGGATAGTATCATCAGGTTTTGCGACGAACTACATTGTTTCAGTTATAACTATTGTGTTATGAATATGACTCTATGTTAATACTGTAACTATCATTGGAACAATTGTTTGTATCATATTTATTGTCTGCATAAAGCGACGTTTACGTTATGTGATATATATTGTTAACTAATACCAGTGATTACTGTTGTGTTCACGTATTATTAGCGTGAGTTGGAAATGTGACGCCTCTAGCGTTGTTCCAATATATTCATCTATCCTTCAAGGTCCAATGTCTACTTAATGTTTAACTTATGTCACCTGACTGTGCCTTGATTTTAAACTACATTCATGGTGTGAACCTGTAGATGAGTTTATATTTCAACATCATAATAATAGAGATTATTATTCTAATTGTTTACTGTTTAACAATAGTATCGGAAGAAATATGATAATAGGACATAATAGCAAATGTGTATCCCATCATATAGGTATGGTAACATTTCCAGGTATTAAGTGATATGGTGTTTTCATTTGAAAGTTGACTACATCATTGTTTAAATGATTGTAGGTAGAAATATAATGTGCTCTTGGCATATCGATGACTTGGTTTTTAATATATAAACATTACAATGATCGTGCCAAAATCATAGTGTTCCCATACATTGGGTAACCTTTATATCCATTGCAAATGATTTTTAAATCGATGAACAATGATTCGAAATGCAACCAAACTATATGAACTCGACCCATGCTACGTTGATAAATTTCATTGCTACGTGTTTGGCTCTCCTCCATGCATTTGGCGATATATAAGCTAATAATGAAACCCTACCAGGTCATTGTCTTTGCCTTCGGGCTCGGGTTCTAAGTGGAGAAACCCTCCATGTCTGAATTTTGTGGTTGGGCACTGTAAAATGCAAAATGCTTGGGTTCTGGTCTCGTTGTCTCATTCCATGGTAGGATAGAAGTCCTCGGCTCTGCTAATGGCGTCTATTTCAGTTTCCTCGGTACACTGATCTCGTTGTTTCATTCTGGTAGTATAGAGGTCTTTGGACTCTGCTATTGGTATCTGCTACTGTTCCATTGTTTCTTGGTCTCGTTGTCATTCTATGTTTGGGTCCCAGCTACTTACAGTCTTCCACTGTCGCTGGTGTAAGTATGAGGCAGGGTTTCGTTACTTGTTTTTATCCAAGCGGTGGTTGTGTATTGGGTTTTGAAGAGTGCTTCTCGACTGGTTCAATCCCAGCTTAAGGGTTTCGTCTGGAATGTTGCCTGTTACGGCTGTCAATAGAATAGTACTGGAAACTTCCCTTGCTCATCTAACTGTCAATGAAATGGGGTTTCGCTACGTGTTTCCACTGGTGGCTACCAGGTTGTCCACAGGTTGCTCTGGTAAGATAATGGGTTCACCGTTTTGGTTTTATACAGATTGTTTAGATTTACATTTGTATTAACTACTCTCGGCATTCAATAATGTGTTTAACATCTCGTGGCATTCGTTAATGTGCAGGTCACGCGACTCTGAAGGTGTAGAGGGCTTCATCTCCAGCGCTGGCTCCTCCGGGTAAGCCTGGTTATCCACGGCTGTCTCTTCCTTTGTTGGTTTTGTTGTGTTAGGGTTGAGTCTTGGAGGAAAACTCCTGTATAATGAGGTCGTTAATGTTCTTGTGACATGGGTGCAGTCACCTGTATAAATTGTTTTGTTTGTAATGGAAAGGGGTTTTATACCTGGCATGTCTATGGAGAGCCATTCACGGCTCAGACTGTATGAGGCCAGGGTTTTTGTTAATGTAATTGTATTTGCCATGCGTAGGGTTTATCCACGCTGTATAAATTAATATTTGATGTAATATTGGGCCTGTCAAGGCCGTGTGTCATTCTGTGTTTTGATAAATGAATAGAGTGTAAAATATATATATATATATAAGGACTGTTTTGCGTTCCCCGATACCTGCACAAGAGGATAACTCTACTGTAGGAAATCTATGTATCTGTATCTCTGCGTTTTTTCTTGGTTTCTTTTGAATGTTTAATAAACGAATGTTAATATTACTATTATTACTGTAATGGTTGAATAATATAGGGTTAACCCTGACAAGTTTGGATTCTGTTCCTGGCTCAAAACATTTATATGTGGAAATGTTTGAGTTCTATGGTGACTGGGACGAGTTGTGAAATTTCGTTTTGGTTCCTGTATAAATATAGAATAAAACTGAGGATACATTATATACATAAACTATGTATAAAACTCCAGTAGGTTCGGTCTGTCATATGAGGCATTTCCTTTCTCTTGTTTTCACCTTGTCGATTTAATAAAGTCTGGCTACGGCCGTGAATAAGTTTACTATCCACTCCCAAAGAGTAATACTGATAATGGAATAAGTCTTAATACAATAAAATAGCTGTGAGGGTTTGTAACAGCCATCAATGGCTAAGCTCGTTGATGGTTTCCCTGCGTATAAAGTGTGTGTCTATAGATAAGACAACCTACGATAGAGCTGTGTAATTCATATAATACAAACTTGATAATGAACAGGGATTCTATGCTTATGAATTGGATAGTGAACAATAAAATCTCTAAGTACTAAGACTTGGCTTCGAGCCAGTCAAGATATTTGTCTTGTTATATAAAGACTCTGTTAATTCTGTTGTGTCAATCATGGCTATTAAATTATAGTATTAGGTTTAGAAGAAAATAACCATCTACAGTTTATGTATTTGTATTTGACTACTATGTTATTGAATGAGATTGTATGGAAAGTTTTTAAACCATGAAACATTGTTACAGTCACATCTTTTGGATATTCGATAACTGTCTATGATATTCTGGGGATACATAAATATAATGTTATGTGTTTTGTTTAGCTCGATACAAAGAATGACCTGCATCTATAGTTGACTGAAATCTGAAACAGATATATATATACAAGTATATTACTCAAATAGAAACTATTCCTGTACATTCTTTATTGAGAAATATTTCACAGTAATTCTAAGATTTATCTATGTCTGTTATTATGATTGTTTTAATAAATATAATTCTGGAATGACTACTGTTTAATATCCTGTCTATTATTTAACTATTAATAGAGATTCTAGAAATACATAAACATGATATTTGATTACTGTAACAGTAACAAATATATATTCTGCATAGGATAATTACTCTATTTAAGTGATAATAGGAAAAATTCTAAAACATCTGAATTCTGAAATTTATACCAAAAGACAACACAGAAAGACTGATCTACTGAAAATGAATACAGTCAAACCACAGTTGAAATAGTCTATTCCATATGAAAATTAATTAAACAAACAGCAGGAAGAGTGACAGAACCTGTAGCTATTTTTGAAAAGCCTTCAATAAACCTCCGGTAGTAACCGGTAATCCCCATGAAAGATCTAACGTCCGTCACATCTTTAGGTACTGGCCATTCTTCAATCGCCCGAATCTTTTCGGGATCCACTGAAATCCCTTCCTTAGTGACTACATGTCCTAAGTACTGGATTTCATCTTTGAAGAAGTCACACTTACTGAATTTCGCAAAGAGCTGTTGTTCTCTAAGTTCTTGTAAGATTATACGTAAGTGTTCTTTATGCTCCTCCTCATTCTTAGAGTAGACTAAAATGTCGTCGATGAATACAACAACAAATTTATCTAAATACTTATGCATTATGTTGTTCATTAAGCACATAAAAACAGCTGGGGCATTAGTAATCCCAAATGGCATTACAACAAATTCGTAATGTCCGTACCTTGTTCTAAAGGCTGTTTTGAAAATGTCTTCCTCTTTAATTCTCACCTGATGATAACCCGATCTCAGATCGATCTTAGAAAATACCGTAGCTCCACGTAGCTGATCAAACAGATCATCAATGCGAGGTAACGGATACCTGTTCTTGATCGTCATCTTGTTTAGTTGACGATAATCTATGCAAAGTCGCATAGTTCCGTCCTTCTTTTTAACGAAAATCACTGGTGCTCCCCAAGGGGATACACCAGGTCGAATATAGTTCTTGTCTATTAACTCCTTTAACTGAGTTTTCAACTCGTTAAGCTCCAAGATATTCATACGATACGGGGCTTTTGAACTGGGGACAGCACCTGGTACCAGCTCAATGGTAAAGTCTAGCTCCCTCTTGGGAGGCAATTCTGGGATTTCCTCAGGAAAAACGTCAATGAATTCATTGACTATAGGGATGTTCTCTACTGTTTTCTGGTTGCTTTCAGACTTATCTGTCTCATCTGTAATAGTTACAGCATAGGTCTTGCACCCTTTTCTGACTGCTCTTTTAAGTTGTAAGGCAGAAATCTGCCTAACTATTGTTTTCCTAGGGATACCCCTGACAGTTACAGGCTGTCCACTACTGTTTACACACCTAAAAGTTTTGTCAAAACAGTTTAAAACGACCCTATGTTGTTCCAACCAGTCCATTCCGATAAGTATGTCATAAGAGCCAAGTGGTAAAATGTTCAGTTTAACTGTAGTTCTAAAATCATTCATGTTTAAGATGCATTCTTTTACATAGCAGTTTACTTTCCTCTTTTCCCCAGTAGCTAATTGTACAGACCAAGAATTATCAAACCTTTCAACAGTCAAATTACATTTTTCTACCAGCTGAGGTGAAATATAACTAAGACTAGCACCTGGATCTATTAAAATAGTAACAGGGGTTTTGTTAATCATACCTCCTACTTCCACCATGGAAGTTTGATAGTCAGCCTGGCGGTTTTCCAACGCTGCATTGATTCGGGGCATAGTTCCTGCAAAATCCCCTACTGTCATTTCATCTTGCACAGTATGAATATTGCTGATTTGTTTCTTTCTGTTTGGGCAGACTGAAGCATAATGTGGCCCATTACACTCCCAGCACTTGACAGGTTCTTTTCGCTCAAAATTTTTGGTGTAGTTTCCATGGTTATTAGGAGTCTCCTTGCTGTTTTTGTAATTGTTCGGATGGCTGACAGCTCCGTTTTTGTTTCCCTGGAAACTTTTACTATTAAAGTGGTTTCCATTTTTGCCATTCTTGAAACTTTTATGGGGGACAAATTCCTTTTTCTTGTACTCGATCAGATTGCTGTTCTTTTTGGCTTTCCAGCTGGCTATTCCCTCTTTCTTTTTATTCTATTCATAATAGAAATTAGCTTTGCGCACAGCTTCTTCCAGTGTTTTGGGGTTGTCATATTCAATTCTGTCCTTGATATGATAGGGCAGACAACTAAGAAAGCGCTGTATTTTTGGTTTCTCTTCAACAAAATACGGTACATACCGCAACAGACTTAAGAATTTACTGTTTAAGTCCTTCATCGTCATAGATCTGAGTTTTAATTCATAAAATTCCTTAGCCCTCTCCTCATAATACTGTTCGGACAGGAATTTCTTCTTGAAGTATCTTTTAAAGGTACTCCAATTAACTTCTCTTTCTTTAATCCATTTTACCCTTTTCAGATCTTGCCACCATATGTCCGCCTTTCCCGAGAGGTTGTAGATGGCCATTCGTGCCTTCAGCTGATTTGAGTAGTTATAGATCTGGAAATATTTTCTCATCCCAGATAACCAGGATTCCGCCTCTTCTCCGGTTTCAGATTCTCCATTGAAAGTTGGGGGCTTTATCTTCTTAAATTCCCCGGAAATCTCTTCATAAGGCCGGTACTTTTTCCTTCGGTTGTACAGCTCAGTTTCACTGCTGTCACTGCTAGTGTGATAACTGGGTTGTTCTTTTCTTCCTTCAGACGATGAACTGCTGTCGGATTTAGCCGGTTTTGTCCTTTTTGACCCTCTTTGATGACTAACTTCTTCTGAGTCAGCTCGTTTGCTCCTTCCTTCTGTCTGAAATTTTTCTATCAAAAGCTGATTTAACTGCTCCTGAGTCTTTAAAATTCTTTCATTATCCTTCTTGACTGTTTCCATATCTGCCTTTAATCCTCTTATGGTCTGCATCAGCTCAGTGGTGTGAGCAATTACTTCTTCTGTCTCAGGTTCTCTTGACATCTGTCTTGTCACTGCATTTGGAGATTCCTCCTCGGTGTATTCTCCCAGTTTTTCCATACCTGTCTGAAAAATTAGGAAAAAGGAAATTTTCTGTTCTGTTCATGAAACCGAAATATATGTTAGTACTTTATATATTAAAAATTTTCTTTTATGGTCACTGTTTTTGCGGAAGTTAGTGGAGTCACCTCCAAGCCTAGTGTCTGAACCATGCTCTGATACCACATGTCAGGACCCGAGATTTCTGAAAAAATTTAAATTTTTTTATCTTAACAATAAATGTTAGTTAATAGCATTTCTGGTCCTGTTTAATTTCAGTAATTAAACATAATCTTGTTTTAAAAGATTCTGTCCTACTACAATTATGATTTTTGTGATTTTAAATATTGACTGTTTTGTTTCAAACTGCAAAGGGAGAGTTAGCCATAGCTGACTGGCTTACTTAGCTTACGAGCTAATGCATAAATTGTCTTCTATTCACAGGTATACCGGTGAAGTAGGGATCACTGTAATTTAATCTTGGTAAGCATCAAGCTCCTTTCTCTGTACTGTAAAACTTAAAGAAGATCTATTTACTATTGCTGGTTGTAGTGCAAGACAGTAAAGTTATTCTCATGAAATTATACTTGAAATAAGATTGATAGTCTGCCTCTACATGATAATTCTTATTCGGGATAGTATCATCAGGTTTTGCGACGAACTACATTGTTTCAGTTATAACTATTGTGTTATGAATATGACTCTATGTTAATACTGTAACTATCATTGGAACAATTGTTTGTATCATATTTATTGTCTGCATAAAGCAACGTTTACGTTATGTGATATATATTGTTAACTAATACCAGTGATTACTGTTGTGTTCACGTATTATTAGCGTGAGTTGGAAATGTGACGCCTCTAGCGTTGTTCCAATATATTCATCTATCCTTCAAGGTCCAATGTCTACTTAATGTTTAACTTATGTCACCTGACTGTGCCTTGATTTTAAACTACATTCATGGTGTGAACCTGTAGATGAGTTTATATTTCAACATCATAATAATAGAGATTATTATTCTAATTGTTTACTGTTTAACAATAGTATCGGAAGAAATATGATAATAGGACATAATAGCAAATGTGTATCCCATCATATAGTTATGGTAACATTTCCAGGTATTAAGTGATATGGTGTTTTCATTTGAAAGTTGACTACATCATTGTTTAAATGATTGTAGGTAGAAATATAATGTGCTCTTGGCATATCGATGACTTGGTTTTTAATATATAAACATTACAATGATCGTGCCAAAATCATAGTGTTCCCATACGTTGGGCAACCTTTATATCCATTGCAAATGATTTTTAAATCGATGAACAATGATTCGAAATGCAACCAAACTATATGAACTCGACCCATGCTACGTTGATAAATTTCATTGCTACGTGTTTGGCTCTCCTCCATGCATTTGGCGATATATAAGCTAATAATGAAACCCTACCAGGTCATTGTCTTTGCCTTCGGGCTCGGGTTCTAAGTGGAGAAACCCTCCATGTCTGAATTTTGTGGTTGGGCACTGTAAAATGCAAAATGCTTGGGTTCTGGTCTCGTTGTCTCATTCCATGGTAGGATAGAAGTCCTCGGCTCTGCTAATGGCGTCTATTTCAGTTTCCTCGGTACACTGATCTCGTTGTTTCATTCTGGTAGTATAGAGGTCTTTGGACTCTGCTATTGGTATCTGCTACTGTTCCATTGTTTCTTGGTCTCGTTGTCATTCTATGTTTGGGTCCCAGCTACTTACAGTCTTCCACTGTCGCTGGTGTAAGTATGAGGCAGGGTTTCGTTACTTGTTTTTATCCAAGCGGTGGTTGTGTATTGGGTTTTGAAGAGTGCTTCTCGACTGGTTCAATCCCAGCTTAAGGGTTTCGTCTGGAATGTTGCCTGTTACGACTGTCAATAGAATAGTACTGGAAACTTCCCTTGCTCATCTAACTGTCAATGAAATGGGGTTTCACTACGTGTTTCCACTGGTGGCTACCAGGTTGTCCACAGGTTGCTCTGGTAAGATAATGGGTTCACCGTTTTGGTTTTATACAGATTGTTTAGATTTACATTTGTATTAACTACTCTCGGCATTCAATAATGTGTTTAACATCTCGTGGCATTCGTTACTGTGCAGGTCACGCGACTCTGAAGGTGTACAGGGCTTCATCTCCAGCGCTGGCTCCTCCGGGTAAGCCTGGTTATCCACGGCTGTCTCTTCCTTTGTTGGTTTTTTTGTGTTAGGGTTGAGTCTTGGAGGAAAACTCCTGTATAATGAGGTCGTTAATGTTCTTGTGACATGGGTGCAGTCACCTGTATAAATTGTTTTGTTTGTAATGGAAAGGGGTTTTATACCTGGCATGTCTATGGAGAGCCATTCACGGCTCAGACTGTATGAGGCCAGGGTTTTTGTTAATGTAATTGTATTTGCCATGCGTAGGGTTTATCCACGCTGTATAAATTAATATTTGATGTAATATTGGGCCTGTCAAGGCCGTGTGTCATTCTGTGTTTTGATAAATGAATAGAGTGTAAAAAAAAATATATATATATATATAAGGACTGTTTTGCGTTCCCCGATACCTGCACAAGAGGATAACTCTACTGTAGGAAATCTATGTATCTGTATCTCTGCGTTTTTTCTTGGTTTCTTTTGAATGTTTAATAAACGAATGTTAATATTACTATTATTACTGTAATGGTTGAATAATATAGGGTTAACCCTGACAAGTTTGGATTCTGTTCCTGGTTCAAAACATTTATATGTGGAAATGTTTGAGTTCTATGGTGACTGGGACGAGTTGTGAAATTTCGTTTTGGTTCCTGTATAAATATAGAATAAAACTGAGGATACATTATATACATAAACTATGTATAAAACTCCAGTAGGTTCGGTCTGTCATATGAGGCATTTCCTTTCTCTTGTTTTCACCTTGTCGATTTAATAAAGTCTGGCTACGGCCGTGAATAAGTTTACTATCCACTCCCAAAGAGTAATACTGATAATGGAATAAGTCTTAATACAATAAAATAGCTGTGAGGGTTTGTAACAGCCATCAATGGCTAAGCTCGTTGATGGTTTCCCTGCGTATAAAGTGTGTGTCTATAGATAAGACAAACTACGACAGAGCTGTGTAATTCATATAATACAAACTTGATAATGAACAGGGATTCTATGCTTATGAATTGGATAGTGAACAATAAAATCTCTAAGTACTAAGACTTGGCTTCGAGCCAGTCAAGATATTTGTCTTGTTATATAAAGACTCTGTTAATTCTGTTGTGTCAATCATGGCTATTAAATTATAGTATTAGGTTTAGAAGAAAATAACCATCTACAGTTTATGTATTTGTATTTGACTACTATGTTATTGAATGAGATTGTATGGAAAGTTTTTAAACCATGAAACATTGTTACAGTCACATCTTTTGGATATTCGATAACTGTCTATGATATTCTGGGGATACATAAATATAATGTTATGTGTTTTGTTTAGCTCGATACAAAGAATGACCTGCATCTATAGTTGACTGAAATCTGAAACAGATATATATATACAAGTATATTGCTCAAATAGAAACTATTCCTGTACATTCTTTATTGAGAAATATTTCACAGTAATTCTAAGATTTATCTATGTCTGTTATTATGATTGTTTTAATAAATATAATTCTGGAATGACTACTGTTTAATATCCTATCTATTATTTAACTATTAATAGAGATTCTAGAAATACATAAACATGATATTTGATTACTGTAACAGTAACAAATATATATTTTGCATAGGATAATTACTCTATTTAAGTGATAATAGGAAAAATTCTAAAACATCTGAATTCTGAAATTTATACCAAAAGACAACACAGAAAGACTGATCTACTGAAAATGAATACAGTCAAACCACAGTTGAAATAGTCTATTCCATATGAAAATTAATTAAACAAACAGCAGGAAGAGTGACAGAACCTGTAGCTATGGTAGACAATAACAGCGATGGGAGGCTGTTCCTCCCTACCAATTCCTGGAGAGTGCCCAGACAGCACTTCTCAGGACCCCCGAGCTTGCTCTGGTCTAACTGGATGGAATTAGGTACAGCCAACAATTCCCTCAGCCAAAACAGCTATACTGGAACCAAGTTACTGCAACTTCCTGATTTAAAACACTTCCTTACTGTTTTCCCACTTCCTCAATGGGACTCCTGAATAGCATTCACCTGAATGTATTCTCCCTCTAGAACAATTGTTGAACCCCCAGCTCAGTTCATTGAGTAGTATTTAAAAGATTGCCTAGGTCTTAATTGGGCTAACTGTCATTAATGAGCCACCTGCTCAGATTCCACTTTCTTGGGGAATCATGACCCCAAAATATAGGGAAGTTGCCACCTGCAACTCAGGAAGTGTTTGAGGATGCTGCCACTTGTCTTTTGTCCTTCCACCTAATTCCATCCACCAGTTAGACCAGTAACCTCTTTTAACAGCTCTCCCATGCTGTTGTCTCCATAATTTATTTATTAATAATAATTATTCAGAATTTACATTCCATTTCTGGAGACTCTGCTGAGTCATCCATTCCTACTTAGCATTAAATTTAACATAATGTCTCAGGAATATTAAAAATAATTACATTATTTTAATAAAATTGGGGTATGTGACACATCATCATAGCCTCCAGATCTCCTAGTGGAAGTGGAAAACTCTACAAAGACAATCCATGTCACATCTGAACTAATGGATTTCAGTTCTAAATTCAAGGATGGACAATGCAAGGTGTCCAAAGAACCTGTAAGAGAAATAAAAGCATGTATAAATGACTCTACAACACTAACAACTCAA
Source organism: Larix kaempferi (assembly GCA_027924585.1). NCBI lineage: Eukaryota > Viridiplantae > Streptophyta > Pinopsida > Pinales > Pinaceae > Larix > Larix kaempferi. The sequence continues at coordinate 6,230,921 of BSBM01001126.1, forward strand.
ATGAACGGTGTCCAAAATGAACATAGCTTTGGAGTCACGGTTTTGGTGCTACGAGCATTTTGGTCATGCACCCTGTGGCCTTTCAGGGACACTTTGAGGAATTGCTCCGGGGGAACAGAACCCAAACCGGTGAGCGAAGTTTGGTTCCATCAGCGCCCACATGTGCACATGGCCATTGTGGACATGTTCATGATGACCACGCACGCCCGGGATCTTTCTGATAAGAAAGGACCCCCTTGAGCAAAATTGGAATGGCCTTCACTGAGCAAAACCCTAGCTATGGAGATGGCACAATAGAACCATTTTCGGGCATTGCAGGCATGGTGTGGTGGGTCCCCCAACTAGAAAATGACGTCCTGAATCCAATGGAATCAATGACTTTGCGATCAGAGTCACAGTTTTGGTGCTATGGTTTTTTTGGTCAGGAACCCCATGGCCATTCAGGGACACTCTGAGGAATTGCTTCGGGGGCATGGAACCCAAACTGGCGAGCGAAGTTTGGTTCCGTTAGCTACCACACATGCACATGGCCATTGTAGACGTGTTCACGATGTCCACGCATGCCCAGGAGCCTAGGATGAGAATTGACCCCCTTGAGAAAAATTGAAATGTCCTTCACTAAAAAGACCCTAGTTCTGGAGATGGAACAATAGTACCATTTCTGCGAGTTTGAGGCACGTTGTGGGGGATCCCCCGGCTAGAACCAGATGTCCCAAATCCACCGAAATCGACAGATTCGTGATTCGAGTCACGATTTTGGTGCTATGAGTATTTTAGTCAGGCACACCATGGCCATTCAGGGACACTTTGAGGAATTGCTCTGGGCCACAGAACCAAAATCGGTGAGCAGACTTGGGTTTTTTCAGCTCACACACGTGCACATGGCCATCGTGGATGTGTTCACGATGGCCATGCACGCCCGTGAGCATTTGGATGAGAATTTCCCGCTTGAGCAAAGCCGTAGTTTCGAAGATGGCACAATAGCACCATTTTCAGGCGTTTGAGGCACGTTGTTGGGGGTTCTCCAGCTAGAACCCAACGTCCTGAATCCACCAGAATTGATGGATTCGCGATCAGAATCACGGTTTTGGTGCTATGGCAATTTTGGTCAGGAACCCCGTGGCCATTCAGGGACACTTTGAGGAATTGCTCTGGGGGCATGGAACCCAAACCAATGAGGGGACTTGGGTTCTGTTAGCTCTCACATGTGCACATGGCCATTATGGATGTGTTCACAATGGCCATGCACACCTAGGAGCCTTCAGATGAGAATTGACCCCCTTAAGCAAAATTGGAATGGCCTTCAATGAGCAAAACCCTAGTTCCAGAGATGGCACAATAACACCATTTCTGGGTGTTCGAGGCACGTTGTAGGGGTCCCCTAGCTAGAACTTGACGTCCCAAATCCACCGAAATCGACAGATTCACAATAGGAGTCACGGTTTTGGTGCTATAGACATTTTAGTCAGGCACTCCCTGGTCATTCAGGGACACTTTGAGGAATTGCTCTGGGGGCACGAAACCCAAAATGTCGAGCAGACTTGGGTTCCATCAGCTCCCACACGTAAACATGGCCATTGTGGACTTTTTCATGATGGCCACACACGCCTGGGAGCCTTCGGATGAGAATTGACCCCCTTGAGAAAAATTGGAATGGCCTTCAACGAGCAAAACCCTAGTTCCAGAGATGGCACAATAGCACCATTTTCGGGCGTTTGAGGCACGTTCTGGGGGATCTCCTAGCTAGAACCCGGCATCCCAAATCCATCGAAATCGACGGATTTGCGATCGGAGTCACAATTTTGGTGCTACAAGAATTTTGGTAAGGCACCCCATGGCCATTCAATGACATTTTAAGGAATTGCTCTGGGGCACGTAACCCAAAATGGCAGGCGAACTTGGGTTTCGTCAGCTCCCACACATGCACATGGCCATTGTGGACGTGTTCACGATGGCCACGCATGCCCAAGAGCCTTCGGATGATAATTGATGCCCTTGAGAAAAATTGGAATGGTCTTCACTACGCAAAACCCTAGTTCCGGAGATGGAACAATAAGATCGTTTTTGGGCATTCGAGGCACGTTGTGGGGGATCCCCCATCTGTAACCTGACGTACCAAATCCACCGGAATCAATGTATTCACGATCAGAGTCACAAATTTAGTGCTACAACTATTTTGGTCAGGCACCCCGTGGCCATTTAGGGACACTTTGAGGAATTTCTCTGGGGGCACGAAACCCAAAATGGCGAGCGGAATTGAGTTCCGTCAGATCCCATATGTGCACATGGCCATTGTGGACTTGTTCATGATGGCCATGCACGCCCGAGATCCTTTAGATGAGAATTGACCACCTAGAGCAAAATTGGAATGGCCTTGACTAAGCAAAACCCGAGTTCTGGAGATGGGACAATAGCACCGTTTCCGGGTGTTCGAGGCACGTTGTGGCATCCCCCAGCTAGAACTCAGCATCCCGAATCCACCGGAATTAATGGATTCACGATTAGAGTCATGGTTTTGGTGCTACAGGAATTTTGGTCAGTCACCCCATGACCATTCAGGGACACTTTGAGGAATTGCTCCGGGGGCACGAAACCCAAGCTGGTGAGCGGACTTGGGTTCCATCATCTCCCACATGTGAACATGGCCACTATGGACGTTTTAACGATGGCCACGCACGCCCGGGAGCCTTCGGAGGAGAATTGACCCCCTTGAGAAAAATTGGAATGGCCTTCACTGAGCAAAAACATAGTTCTAGAGATGGCACAATAGCATCGTTTTCGGGCATTTGAGGCACGTTGTGGGGGGGGTAGCTATAAACCGACGTCCCAAATCCACCAGAATAGACGGGTTCACAATCAGAGTCACGGTTTTGTTGCTATGGGCATTTTGGTCAAGTACCTCGTGGTCATTCAGGGACACTTTGAGGAATTGCTTAGGGCGCAGAACCCAAACTGGTGAGCGGACTTGGGTTATGTCAGCTCCCACATGTGCATATAGCCATTATGTATGTGTTCACGATGGCCACGCACGCCTGAGAGCCTTTGGATATTAAATGACCCCCTTGAGAAAGATTGCGATGGCCTTCACTAAGCAAAACCCTAGTTCCGGAGATGGCAGAATAGAACCATTTTTTAGCATTCAAGGCACATTGTGGGGGGGGGGCCTAGGTGAATCCAGGTGTCCCATATCCATCAGAATCGACGGATTCATGATCGGAGTCACAGCTTTGGTGCTATGGGCATTTTCATCAGGTACCCCCGTGGCCATTCAGGGACACTTTGAGGATTTGCTCCGGGGGCACGGAACCCAAATTGGTGAGCGGACTTGGGTTCTGTCAACTCCCACACCTACATGTTTCCATTGTGGATGTGTTCATGATGGCCACGCATGCTCGGGACCCAAGGTATATTAAATGACCCCCTTGAGCAAGATTGCGATGGCCTTCACTGATTAAAACCCTAGTTCCTAAGATGGCACAATAGCACCATTTACGAGCGTTCGAGGCATATTGTGGGGGGGATCCTAGCTGGAAACTGGAGTCCCGGATCCATTGAAATTGACAGATTCATGATCCGAGTCATGGTTTTGGTGCTACATGCATTTTCGTCAAGAACCCCATGGCCATTCAGGGACACTTTGAGGATTTGCTTCGGGGGCACGGAACCCAAACCGGCGAGCGGAATTGGGTTCCGTAAAATCCCACACGTGCATGTGGCCATTGTGGATGTATTCATGATGGCCACACACACCTCGGAACCAAGGTATATTAAATGACCGCTTTAAGAAAAATTGCAATGGCTTTCATTGAGAAAAACCCTAGTTCCAGAGATGGCACAATAACATCATTTCGAGGCGTTCGAGGCACGTTGTGGGGGGTCCCCAAGCTAGAAAACGGCGTCCCGAATTCACCAGAATCGAAGGATTCACGATCGGAGTCATAGTTTTGGTGCTACGAGCATTTTGGTTAGGAACCCCGTGGCCATTTAGGGACACTTTGAGGAATTGCTCTGGGGGTATGTAACCCAAACCAACGAGTGGACTTGTGTTCCGACAGCTCCCACACATGCATGTGGCCATTGTGGATGTGTTCACGATGGCCATGCACACCCGGGAGACTTCGGATTATAAATGAACCCCTTGAGCAAGATTGCAACGGCCTTCACTGAGCAAAACCCTAGTTCCAAAGATGGCACAATATCATTATTTACAAGTGTTCGAGGCATGTTGGGGGGGGGCCTAGATAAAACCCGACTTCCCAGATTCATTGGAATTTATGTATTCACGATCGGACTCATGGTTTTGTTGCTACGGGCATTTTCTTTAGGCACCCCGTGGCCATTTAGGGACACTTTGAGGATTTGCTCCGGGGACACGGAACCCAAACCAACAAGCGGAATTGGGTTCCGTCAGCTCCCACACATGCATGTGGACATTGTGGATGTGTTCATGATGGCTACGCATGCCCGGGATCCTCCATATCATAAATGACCCCCTTGAGCAAGATTGGCATGGCCTTCACTGAGAAAAACCCTAGTTCCAGAGATAACACAATAGCACTGTTTCGGAGCCTTCGAGGCACGGTTTGGGGGGTCCCCTAGCTAGAACCTTGCATCCCAAATCCATCGGAATAGACGGATTCACGATTTGAGTCATGGTTTTGGTGCTACGTGCATTTTTGTCAAGCACCCCGTGGCCATTCAGGGACACTTTGAGGAATTTCTCAAGGGGCACGAAACCCAAACCGATGAGCGGAATTGGGTTCCATCAGCTCCTACACGTGCATGTGGCCATTGTGGATGTTTTCACGATGTCCACGCATGCTCGGGATCCTTCAGATCATAAATGAACCCCTTGAGAAATATTGCAATGACCTTCATTGAGCAAAACCCCAGTTCCGGAGATGACACAATAACACCGTTTCCGAGCGTTAGAGGTACGTTGTGAGGGGTCCCCTAGATGAAATTCGGCGTCCCAGATCCATCCGAATTTAGTATATGCTGAAAAATGGCAACCTGTAAGCCCTCTCTCCCGCTCCCTTCAGAAATCTATGACACCAATGCTGAGTTGCCTTTTATATGAATGTATTTTTAATGTCTTCGAGTTAGGTAATGCTACTTCAGCTGTTAGTTAACATTAATTGATCTTTCATTATTTAGTTCAGGTTTTAGGTTTTTGACGTACAAGAAATCCCCAAAATATGTTCAATGTAACTTTCAAATACGGTGAAGTTTCTAAATCAAGACAATTCTCCCCTGGAGCTGTGAGGCTATGGCAGGCCATCTGCAAGCATTTCAAAAAATAAATAAATCATATCGCAGGATTTCAATAGTTAATAATAGTGAGAAGAGGGAATAATTAATTGGTTCTTTGGTTACGTGTTTCCTAGAATTGCATGCAATTGAATAATAGTCCGCTCTTCTTCTTGGGTAAAGGAGCCTCACTTGATATCGGATCTCAGATAATTTGTCCAACTCAAACGGTAGCTCTTTCCACAACGAAGAAGCTCTGCATATAAACACAAACAATTAACCATTATATGCATAAACACCAGTGGGGATCCTAGTTTTTTTTATAAGCATTGAAAATCAAACTTGAAATTGTCTTCAAAAACTCCCACGAGAACACAACCCAGCTGAGCATGATTATATATATATACCATTTTAAAGGGAGACGCACAAGTTTTAATTAAAAACATCATGTATTCAGTTTATAAGACTCAAAACAATGATTTTGTATATTTAAAACACAAACGGGTGAAAACATGAAGGTGGGTAACACTTTCGTGAGAAATCAGTGCAAAATCGTCTTAGCGGAAGTTATTCGGCCAAATAAAAATATTATTCGGCCGAATAAAAATAATTATTCGGCCGAATAATTGACATTATTCGGCCGAATAATTGACATTATTCGGCCGAATAATTTTGAGGTTATTCGGCCGAATAACCACAAACAGTTCTCCGTCCCGTTTAACGGAGACTCTTGAAATTTGTGCAAACGGTTGCCGGACGGAAAAAAATTTCGGGCAATAGTTTATTCGGCCGAACAATTATTCGGCCGAATAATTGTTCGGCGGAATAAATATTCGGCCGAATAATGGTTCGGCCGAATAGTTATTCGGCCGAACAATTATTCGGCCGAATAATTTTTCTGCATAAAAAGACAGCATCGGCTGCCATTTGGCATTCCCTGTTGGAATTATTTGGACCCCGCATGGGCCCGCAGTAGTCCTCTGCCACCCTGCCGACGCCCCAACCTGCTGCTCGCCACCCCGCTTCTCGCCGCGCTGCTTGTGTTTCACGGCTGGCTCTTTCTCCGCGAATCGCGTCTGCTCTATTGCTGCTGTCGTTCGTCGGTTCTTACGTTTCTTCGGGGTGTGATTTGCGCTTGCTCTGTTCGTTTTAAGCAGCGAGTTCGTTGGTTGTCATTTCTGCTGTCGATCGTCGGTTTTCACGTTTCGTCGGGTTGTGATTTCTGCTAGTTGCTGCTCGTTGGTGGTAGCGTGTCGGTTGGTCTGTGTTCGTTGTCAGGTGTGTGTTGGTGGGTTGCTTCCCTGAAGGTGTTGCGGTTTTATCTGAACGGTTGAAGGTGCGTTTTCGCCTTTGTTTTTACTTATTGCTTCTGTTTGTTAATGTTATAGGGCTTATCTAATGACGTTAGTTGTTGTTTGTGAAGGAGATAGGTGTTGTTTTGAGCGTTGCTGGGTTGAATAGAGGCGGCGTTGGGATCGACGATTCTTCACTGCATTTTTATATACAGGTATGCATCGTCGTAAACTTTGTTTTTATGTTGTTGGTAGTATTAGAATTGAAAAAATCTGTAGTGCGTCTTAATATTGGAAGGTTAAATGTTTTAAAATGCAGTTTTTATTTTAGAGAATCAGTTTTCTGTCCATGAACTCTGTTCATGAACAGTTCAGTTCGTGAACTCTGTTCATGAACAGTTCAGTTCGTGAACTCTGTTCATGAACAGAGTTCTGTTCGTGAACTGAGTTCATGAACAGAGTTCTGTTCGTGGACTGAGTTCATGAACAGAGTTCTGTTCGTGGACTGAGTTCATGAACAGAGTTCTGTTCGTGGACTGAGTTCATGAACAGAACTCTGTTCATGAACAGAATACCATTACTTATAGGTTAGATATGAATATGAATAATATAATAGTACTAGCTATGATTAGTTAATGATCTTTAGCTGTAATAATGTTGTTATCATTGCTCAAAGGGTATTGGTTCTCTGATTGACGTAAGCTTTTAGATAATTGAGATGAACTAACCCCATTAAAGTAGGCGGTCCTTTCGATTCAATCTAATCACATGCATTCAACAATGAATCTCAACCTCCTACTTGGAATTGGGTATCTGTATAATATCATGAAAACTATGGACTTACTACTACTCCATCAACCATGAATGTTCGTTTGCTATCATAGAAGTTCTGTTCATGAACAGAGTTCTGTTCATGATATGCTATGATATGCATGAAATTATTGCTTCTTTATATATATGGATATTTAAACCTTAATCCCTGATGAGTTTCATATTAAGTTTTCCAAATTCTCAATAAAGTGATGATAAAGGATATATTAAACAACTTTATAAATGATCAACATGTGGTGTGACGATGTTAAGTCAGGTACAAGAATGTCAATTGAGTTCATGAACTCTGTTCATGAACTCTGTTCATGAACTTTGTTCATGAACAGAGTTAACTTAGAAAGTCACTTAAAAATTCAATATTGTAAGTTATTAAGTATTTTTTTTATAAAAATTAAGGAATGTTTGTTTATTGAGATATAGAATGAAAACATAAGTGATAGTTTAAAAATTAGGAAGGTGATTGAACTATTACAATATGGGATGATTATTGATGTCATGTTTATGCTGCAATATTGTTCTTAGAGTTAGGAGAGTAACTTACAAAAGAAAGTAAGTTATAATATTTTAGGTGGCTCTACATTTTTTACGCAGATCTTAAGAGATATGTTTTTAATTTTGTAGAATGAACATGTACAACTTCAATGTTTGTAAATTGTTTTATCATAGATCTTAACTAGAAGTTTCTTAATAAGGGTATATTTATGTTATACTATTTGAGGAAGCTCTACATTTTGTATGCAGATTTTTAATAGATATGTTTTGAGTTTGTAGAGTTAACATGTACAACTTCAATGTGTGTAAATTGTATTATCATAAATATAAGTTAGAATTCTTTTAATAAGAATACATATATATGTTTAGTGAGATGTTTGTTTGTTGACATATATAATTCAAACATATTTGTTGGATTAAAAGTTTTTAAGGTTATTATACTATTTCAATTAATTGTGTTTTATAATGAAATGATTATTAGATATGTTCTTTATGTTGCAATATTAGGTAGGGTAAGGAATTTTAGTTAATTAATTAGAGTTAGGAGGGGGACTTAAATTTTGTTGGAGTTTTTAATCAAATATTGGCTTGATGCTTGTAGTGGTAGTTATGTACATTTTCAATATGTTAATGTTTGTGTAAATTTAGAAGTTATATCAAATGGAAAGAGAGTCTGCGAAGGGAAAGCGTAGGAGGTCATCACAATCTTCAGGAATTGGTGTTCCAATTGGTAGTCGAAGGTTGTCGAATTCACCGCAGGGTTCAGGTTTATTGCATGGGTCCCAGTCGTTTGATCACCAACAAGTTCGAGGGGGTACAAATGATTCTCCTTTGTCTTCTGTGGGAGAGCGTCGATCCCAACGTTCTGTTGGTATGAACATTAATGTTTAATAATGTATAATTTGTATTTTTTGTGTGTTGAATTTATGGAAAAAGTTAATTTTTGACTACGGCTATATTTGAAGCAGAGCGATGTTCAGAAGATGTGCGTAATTCGATGGAGCGAGGGGAAGATCAAGATAGGAATATAGATGATGGAATAGGTGTGGGTGGAGAGCAGGGTCCTGAAGTTCCTCCTAGAGCTAGGACGACATATGTTCCACTAGCTGAGGGGTGTACACCCATATCAACTTATCCGTCTGATTTACCTGATGAGCTTCCATGGCGAGGTGTTGTGCAACAAACTATTCTTGAAAGTTGTAAATCCCACTATGACAGGTTGAACAATGATCTTTGTTCTTTGGATCTCCCTCCAGAGAGTCGACAAAGTCTAGAGATTGTTTTGGCATCTTTGCAAAAATTCATTGATGCATACGATGAACTTGGACCAACTACAAATAGTTTTGTTCATTTGATGCGGATGCGAAAGGAGCAAGTTATGGGTCCAGATAAGTGGGAGGTTGTGAAGGAGAGAGTCAGTAGAGAACAAGCCAATTCAATGTTCAATTTCAAAGAAGGCCTTAAGCGAAAAATGTTGAAAGTGCAATATTTCAAGCATCCTCAAATTGCACATTTCATATATGATCGATTTCTTGCAGCTTATGGTCGATTGCCTTGGAACGATGAGGTTCCTAATTATTTTGCTAGATTTTTTTATGCGGAGTTTTTTCTAGGTATGAAGCCTAACTATACTGATGTTCCCTCTGACTTTTATGGAGCTGGAAAGGGTAGAATATATAATCGAAAAGGTGCTCTTAGAGACCCTGCCACTATACAACCTCCACCTGAGATACCCCGTCCACCAAGGGTTGTGGCTTTAAGATCAGAGATGGAGACAACATCTCAACTAGGGACAATTGGAAGGGAATCAGTAGGTGATGGTTTAGCTTCAGCTCTTGCAGGAGTAGAAGTTGGTTTGGGGCGAGAGAAGGCTCGCGCTATTCTTCGTCAGAGTTTTGTCTACAAGACGAATGACGAGGTAGATGCATTGAGCATTGATGATCTCAGGGCTTATGCTAAGTCTTGTCGAGATATAGCTTCAGATGTGTTATCTAATGACACATCGAGCATGGGAGAGGTTTGTTGATTATGCTATGATAATCTATTTGATTTTTTATTAATCATTTTGAATTGAATATTTTGCTACATGGGAATAAGTATATTAAGCAAATGTATTTTGTTTGTAGTTTACGAGAATGTTAAATGCAAATAATTTTCGAGTCTCCAGTAGTCAAAATCAAGAGCATCCTAGTCAAAATGAAGAGCGCTCAGGAGAGGTATTTTAATTATAATATTTATGATTGAACATGATATTTTTTTTGTTTACTTGAATTTTAATAAATATCAATGTATCTTATTGTTAATTTGACTTATCTATGCAGGTTTCATTAGATTCCAACTTTTTAGATGATTTACCATCTCTTGTGAGCTAATGATTTTAATTTTTTTGTTTTGGTTTTAAGTTAATTTGCTTAATTTATTATTTGTATCTACTATGTTTTATTTACTAACAAAATTTAAATTTTAGGGAAGAGACCACTTGGAAATTGGGGGCGAAGATGGGGTCTTTAATGAATGCCGATATTGGCACTGAGGTAATTTTGTCGAACTAGAAATGATTTTTGACATAAGTTTAATGTTTTATATTTTTTTGATTTATTTGAAAATTGTTTTTGTACATGTTGCAGCTTGGCTCTTTGAGATCTTTTGGAGCCAAAGGAAAGTCTCTAGGGGAAAAAAGTGGTGGACATGCATCCAAAGAATTTGATGTACGATTTTTTTAATAATTGAATTGTTTTGTAGATGAGTTTAATATCTTAATATTTTGAATTTAGTTTAAAATTGTTTAAATAATTTATGATCTAAATTTATAATTTGTTTTTTTGTGTGTTGTAGGTGGAGTTGAGTCCCAGGGAAGGTCCTAGTGGAAAATAGTGGAAAGATATTGGTCGAGATGGATAGTGGTTCAGACTTTATAGTTTTTGTTGATATCTATATATTGGTGTTGTTTTGAACATGGAGGGTATTTATTTTTTGATTATATATATACGTACATTGAATTCACAAGTTCATCAACTCTTTTTTGGATTATATACATGAGTACATGTCCATTATTTCTCATTTGGTAAATGTTTAGAATATGTTTTGCATGAGTTTTGATAATATTTATAATATGTTTCGCATGAATGTTTGAAATGTTTTTATAGGTGCAATCCAAGGTTAGGAAATGTTGAATGATGACAATGAATGTTATGAAGTTAGAAAATGGGAAGTGTTAGGAATGTTTGAAATGTTATTTCAAGTTGGGAAATGTTGAATGTTGAGAATGAATGTGATGGTAAGAATCAATGTTGGAAAAAAATGAATGGGAGGTGTTAGAGAAAAAGAAATGTTGGGAAAGAATGAATGGGAGGTGTTATGGAAGAATGAATGTTTTCAATTTGTTATGTTGAGAATAAGTGTTATTATAATATGTTTTGCATGAATGTTTAAAATGTCTTGATAGGTGCAACCCAAGGGTAGGAATGAATGGGAGGTGTTGGAAATGTTTTTAAAATGATAATCTAAGTTAGGAAATATTCAATGTTGAAAATGAATGTTATGGTAAGAATTAATGTTGGGCAAAATTAATGGATTTTTAATTAATTTAATTTTTATTTTCAATGTTCAGGTACATTTGATGAAGGCTGAAATCATGGCAAATGGGGGTAACGGTTTTTTGTTTTTTAATCATAAGCGAAGATTCCAGGATTGTGAAGTTTGTGCTAAATTAGAGCAATGATTTTAAACAACAATTTGATGAATTTTCATTGATTTGTTGTAAATAATCATTTCTCTAATTTAGCATAAGCTTCACAATCCTGGAATCCTTGCTTGTGATTAAAAATCAAATGATCGTTATCTCCATTTGCCATGATTTCAGTTATGTGAATTTGCACAAGCGATATTTTAAATTAAAGATTTGGGACGGAGAACTTGGTTACAATTTTAAGACATCTATTTAAGATCATATTTATGGTGAAGTATGTATTAAAGAAACATGTTCGATGGATTAATATACTACAAAATTTAATAGGTCTTTTTGTATTTTTTCGTTAGTATTAATCAACCAAAAGTAAAAATTCGGGGCGGAGTGGGCATAGCCACATCCGTTATCTCATCCCTTAGTGGTCTAATAGACATATGGGGACCCGAATAAAGTACTTTTGAATTTTTAAATTATATTTGAATTCATTTTTAAGCATGTTAAAGTACAACCATTTAAGCTTAGTTGTCATTCAAGAAAATATTCATAAAATCTCAATGAAAAAATATATTGGGCACAACAATTTTGATAATTGGACAAAAAATATATTGCACACAACAATTGACATGGACAAAAATATAGATCAATTTATTTTTGATATATAGTTAAAAACATCGTAATGGAATACCATCTTCAACTATCCGTTCATGGTCACATATGGATAGTTTCCATTTTTTGGTTTTCAATTGTTTTTTTGATGGAACTTGTATCAATTTTATTCGAGATGCACATACTAAATGACTATATTGACAACATATAACATCAGGCTCATAATCCTGAAAGTATACATAATTTTTAGTCATATGCGTCTGCTGAAAAAAGTAGCCTTTTAAAATGATGGATCCTCTTTCGTATGTAAATCCGTTGTCGTTGTAGTCCTCCAATAATTTCATTTTTCCTTCGGTGCATCGCATCAATTAATATTTGACATTTTCGTTGTTGTCTATAGGTGCAATCACAGCGAAAACATCTCCTGTGCAAGTTATGATTGGTGTTAGCGTATTTAAATGAATTGAATTGACCACTTATGGCGAAGGATTAGAATGAACAATTGATTAAAAAGTCAAAAACAAGTTTATTACCTTCTCTTACGAGATCTGAAATTCTATCGCCATCAGACGATATTGCTATTTCTTCTGATTCTAATTCTTCAACACTTGCCAGTGGCATTTTTCCTTTTGGATTAATCTCTGTGTGTCTCCAAGCTTTTACGTAGTTGTTTGTTATGTTTTCACAAACTTCTGTAGACTCGACATTTTCAATGCAAATATGACAAAAGCATGATTGCTTTCTACTGTCAAATGCAAACACGTTGTGAAATGATTTTGTTTGAATAGAGTGAAGATCTCTAGTTCCATGTATGGTGCTAGCGTCATATGGTATTGATCTATTTATATCTTGGACCCCAACAAGCCAAAAAAACCTACACAATAAATAGTGTACATGTGTACTTAAATGTTAGTATATACATTTTTTTTAATTTTAAGAAATAATATAAATTAAAAAAATAGTGGACATACCTGCGCACGTCTTTTGATTGTTGATTATAATCATGGCTTAGATTTAATTGACACCATTGGACAACCTCTGCAGCTGAATGAAACCGTGCTGAAGAATAGTTCATTTGCCATCTTCGAAGTGCTCTTTTCACGCATGCTCCTGCACCATCATGCTCACCTTTTCCATGCCCAGTTTCAAAGAAATTCCAGCGATGTTTGATGTTCAGCGCTTTATGAAGTCGACATAACCAAAAAAATGATCGTGAAGATTTAAATTGACCCGCACATCCATCAGACCATATCCAATGCTCTTTGAATTTGACTTCGCGTTTTTTCAGTGAGTCATAGAAAATATTTTCTATACAATGTTGGACAAAATGTGTGTCGTGTGTACGATCATCGCTGATATAGAAGTGATATTCTTTAATCACATCTCGATTGTCACATGTGCTTTCAATGCCATCGATATCCTGTTGAGAATGTCTATATACAACATGGACAAATATCGAAACTTGGTCAGAGTGATAGTATTCACTCTGTATTTCGTTTTGTGCAGCAAATGTATAGTTTTCAGCAAAATCAACCACCGACAAAATTGTTCCGGGTGGAAAAATTTCACGAGACTGTTTGAATTGAAGATCTTGCCATCGTGCTCTATGTGAATGCTGGGTGTATTTATAAATTTCGTTTTCAAATTTTTTGAGAAAATCTGTGACGCATATCTTGTCTTCTAGCAAATCAATTCTTTTGGAACGTGAATCACTAGAACTTGTAGTATAGTTGATGTATTCGTATCTCTTCCAATCAACATTTACATTTGACAACGATTGATCATTATCGATAGGGTATTTATTGTGGAATAACACCAAATTTCCACAATGATGACAATGTTTTCCATTGACACATTTCTTTGAATAAAATACTTCATCGTGATTTCTCTCACATAAAATTTGAGATATGAATTCACGTATCGTCGGCGGAGGTGGTGAATTTGTCCAAAACATTTTACCAAATTCAAGAAACGTGTCATAATATAACTGAAATTGCACATGATAACGGCAACAACATGTATCACGTATAGTTATAGGTCGAACATACCATGGTTTTTGTTGCACAAATGTAGTGATTGATATATTAATTCCACGATGATCTTCCTTGAATTTATTGAACAATTGTACTTGTGTCATGTCCATTATATGTTTTGGTTGGCTTTCATATACATTTCGTGATATTCTTTTGCGTATCACATCTCTTGCATTTGGTGAAACTCGAGCATGTTCCAACCAATATTCTCGTACAATATCTTTAACCCCTGCTCCTAATCTATCTTTGTAAGGTTGTCTACAAATAATTGCCCAACAAGCAAGTTCATTATTTTCATCTATTTGCATTCTGAATTTGCTATGTTTGTATAATGTTTTTCTTGATGTTCCAACTGCTTTTGCTAGTTCTGTTGTCAAACGCTTTTGTTTAGTACTAGCTGAAAGAATTGCTGTATGAATTGCTTTACGTGCAGCACTGATATCTTTCTTCCTGGATTTTCCAAATTTTTTTATTGCATCGCCTATATTTTCCATCACATTTTGTTTCAATTTCGACTCTTTTGTTACTTTGTGAATACCCAATAACGATGTAGCACCTTCTAATTTCTTGGACACTAATAAACATCTCAAAATTTGTGCTTGTCCTGCTATTGAGTAATCTTTGAGAACTTCATCATAAAATTTTGTAGCACGATATCGTGCAACATGTACTGGTAGTTTTTCTCCATATTTGTCGCAATCAATGTCTTCTAACATTTCATCATCAATAGTAAAAGTACCTATACATCAAATTAAATTAAATTTAACATATATCAAAAAATAAAATTCATTATAAAAAAATGAATTTGGAAAATATATGATATATACATACCAGGTTCAATTTCTGGATTTTGAACTTGATCTTCAATATTGATTTCATCGACATTAGCATGTAAATCACTATTTACATCTTCTACAATGTTCTTTTCAACTTCAATTTGTTCTTCTTGTACTCTATTTTCAATTTCCATTTCTTCAACATTGTCATGTAAATCTGTATTTATATCTTCAATAGTTCTCTCTTCCGTTTCAGCAACCCTTTGTTTTTTGGCAATATATCTGAGTTTTTGTTTCTCTCTATTATCATCATCATCACGTTTACGATCAGCTTTTCTTTTACGATTTCTCTTATTGCCCATGGTTGTTTAATCTATAGACGATAAATTAAAGAATCATGTTACTTTATAGTAAAAACAAATAAATTAAGATTTAAAAACATTTACGGAATTTATAAAAACATGAACTGAAAACAACTATTTGAAAAAAACCTCTTTCAATTAAATAAAAAGTGCAAAGCTACTTTGAAAAAAAAACATCCTTGCAAAGAACCTCCTTGCAAACATGTCTAAGAAAAGAAATATTTTGAAAAAACTCCTTGCAAATATCCCTTAAAAAAAACACTTTCAATGTGTTTTGGAAAAAAGAAGAAGAAACATACTTTGTAAAAATCTTTTTTTCAAAAAAATGTTTTCTTTGCAAATATACAACAAGAAAATAAATATTTGGAAAAAACTTCTTGCATTTATATGCCTTAGAAAAAAATTTTCTTCAATGTGCCTTTGGAAAAAAGAAGAAACATACCTTGTAAAAACCTCATTTTGCAAAAAATGTCTTCTTTGTAAAAATGCAATAAAAAAGAGATATGTTGGAAAAACTCCTTCAATGTGCCTTTTGTAAAAAAGAAGAAGACATAGTTTGTAAAAACCTCCTTTTGCAAAAAATGTCTTCTTTGTAAAAATGCAATAAGAAAAAAGATAGTTTGGAAAAACTCCTTGCAAATATGCCTTGGAAAAAAAACTCCTTCAATGTGCCTTTTGTAAAGAAGAAGAAGAAACATAGCTTGTAAAAACCTCATTTTGCAAAAAATGTCTTCTTTGTAAAAATGCAACAAGAAAAGAGATAGTTTGGAAAAACTCCTTGTAAATATGCCTTAGAAAAAAAAACTCCTTCAATGTGCCTTTTGTAGAGAAGAAGAAGAAACATACCTTGTAAAAACCTCCTTTTGCAAAAATTATATCCTCCTTCCGAAATTAGTTTGACAAAAAAATGCGAAGTTCAAACATGCGAAAATAATGAATTAACTTTATGTTTATTTATATGAGTATAAATTTTTATTTTTATTTTTTTTCCGGCCGACGAAATTTTTTTCCGTTTAGTTATTCGGCCGAATAACCTTCGCTATAAGTTACGGCGCCGTTACGGAAAACAGTTATTCGGCCGAATAATTATTCGGCCGAATAATTATTCGGCCGAATAATCTATGAAACATGACCGATTCAGATCTCTGCAAAATTTTCAGGTTTCTCCATTTTCGGAAGGAGAAAACCACCTCTTACACAACAAAACGAATGTCGGACTTCATACCAGTAGATTCATTATTGAATCTACTTTACGAGGGTATAAATTTTGTTGTATATAGATAAGAACTGATATTTTTTAAGTTTTATATTTGTAACATGTGTCGAGTTATGATTCAGCTCTTTAAAAAAACAGCGAAAAGAAAAATCCATAACTTTGTAAATACAACACCAAAAAAATCGAAGAAAATGTGGGTCGATTCATTGACGTGTCTACTTCAAAAGGGTGGTCTTAGATTTTTTGATTTTATAGCGGGTTGAGAGAAAAGTGGTGCAACAAAAAGGTTGTTGAAAATCGACTGAGTTTCCCCATGGATCGACTTTAAAAAAATATAATAATTAGTATAGAGGTCCATTGGATGCAAACTTATAGTCACGCGTTAGTACATTGTGTGTAGATTGTCGTAGCATTTTCAGTTTTTGCAAAACACAAGTCTAACAACGATTTTAGTGGTGCAACAAATCATAACTCTTTTGTAGTCTTTTCATTTTATAAGAACACACTGTCAAACATTTGCGAAATCGACATATCAAATCTTAATAAAAAAAATTGAAAAAATTATGAGTAGAAAGCTAACATAATTCTACAAAAGTTTTCTTTTTACGGCAAAGTGAAATTTTAAATAAAAATATCACTTTTGTTCGCCCGAAGTTGGAAGACATGAAAAAAACAGAATTATTTTCTCACGAGACCCCCCAAAATAGACACCCATCTTCATTTTTTCACCCAAACCCACAAATTTATATATATTTAATTGACTTTTTATTATTATGGAAAAGAGATTGTAAAGTACATCTTGTTGGCAAAATGTAATTTCCCATTCTGTTAAGACTAATGAAAATGAAAAGAAAATACTAATAATAATACTAAATGATTCTCCAATCTCTCTATATATCAATGTAGAAATCATTTTAACTTTGCATCTAGATGAAGGATTCAAATCTCTCATAAATGCAGATGAAGTCCAAACACAGGAATTCAAACTAGATATGAACTCCCCCCAGTATCTGTTGGTATGGGACAATGACATTCTTTCATCTATTTGGAAGCGCTTACTCGTCAAACCCGAAGGCATTTACTTCAGGCACATCATATGATATCCCCGGTGTATTCCTCCAAGTGTGTTCTCCACAAGAAGTGAATGCGTAGGTGGGTTGTCCCTCAGGGAAGGAGGTGTTCGGTTTAGGATTAGTGCCCCAGGTGGTGGGAATTCTTTGCCTTGTTATTGCAAGTACCCTCCTCCTCTTCTTCTCAACATCATGTCTCGGCACCCGTTACGAGGAATGTCATTGGGATTCTATATGCGGGGACTTTCACTTTGGCTATCCTTTCGGAAAATACAGTTGCGGTGACTCTGAGTTTCAGCTTGACTGTGATTCAGGAAGCTATCCTTTGATGAATATTAATGGAGACAAATATTGCATATTGAATCCCCATATCTTGGGCGATGATAGCAATAATAATGTCATGACAATTATTAACGACAATCCGTGGTTGGATAAGTGCAATCTTTCAGGTAATTACTCTCATTTCTGGTCATCCGCCTCTCATTTTCATATCACCATAGGTACATACACCAATATCATGCTTTTGATGCATTGCAATGAAAGCAAAGAGGAAATGTCTGAATTAGGATTTACTCACTTTCGTTGCAATGATTGGTATTACAATATTCAAAAGCTAGAAGACGAGCCACGCTTCTGTCAAACGCATCTTCGACTTCCACTACCAATCAAGCAGAACCTCTTTAATCCCCAGTTCATTAATCACACTTTACTAGAGCAAGGTTTTGAGGTAACATGGGATGTCGACCCCATCAGACATCAGAGCTGTTTCGCTTATTTGGAGCGTTTCGGGATTTGTGGTTATAACATTTCAGCACCGTTTCTTTGCTATTGTTCCGATGGTACCACATCTAGAGACAGATGCCCCGCCGCCCATGGTACGTTTCCTCTCTGCCTTCTACAAATTTGATTACAAACCCCAATACTTGGATTCTATTGATATATAAACATAAAAATGCTCCCTCCACTCTCTATTTTACTAGTACTCTTAAATCTGGATATATGTGTATGAGTTTCTCGATGTGTCAAGTATGCATTCTCTTACAAGAAACTATGAATCCTTGCAGTTCAAGCTGAAAACCCAAAAGACGACGATGTAGGTAAGTATGATTTCTTCCTACATTACCAATACCAGTATTCTTGAATCTGAATATGTATATGTGATTCCCCAAGTACAAGTATGCCAAAAATAATGGATCGTTGCTTTTATTCATAATATGTGTTATGCCGCATTGTAGGTCGAAAAAACAAGTCCGTCATTGTAGTAGGTAAATATGATCTTTTCCCTACTATTCAGTATGTTCGATTTAAGGTCAAGTTGAATTCATATCTTGTTTCCATTAATATATTCTTAGCAGTTGGACAAAGATCATATTGATATCAATCTCTTCATTCCACCACAGG
Organism: Larix kaempferi; assembly: GCA_027924585.1. Taxonomy (NCBI): domain Eukaryota; kingdom Viridiplantae; phylum Streptophyta; class Pinopsida; order Pinales; family Pinaceae; genus Larix; species Larix kaempferi. The sequence continues at coordinate 6,249,938 of BSBM01001126.1, forward strand.
TTGCTCCTTTGGAGGAGTTGCATTGATAGCAACAGCGATAGCGTTCTTAACGTTTTATAGGAAGAGAAGACAACAACCCCAATGTCATCCTCCTGGTAGCTGTATTTCAAAGGTGGAGACATTCCTAAGGGAATACGCTTATGAAATTCCAACCCAATATTCACCATCTCAACTCAAGAAGATCACAAACAACTTTGCAGAAAAATTGGGAGAAGGGGGTTTTGGTGTGGTTTATAAAGGAAAACTTGGGAACGACGTTCTAGTGGCTATTAAGATTCTTGATCGGCATAGGCACAATGAGAGTTCCCAATTCATGAATGAAGTGGCCACCATCGGAAGGGTCCATCACGTCAATTTGGTTCGTCTATTGGGGTATTGTTTCGAAAGCTCTATAAGTGCACTGGTATATGAGTACATGATCAATGGATCTCTGGAGAAGTTTATTTTTGCTGGAAAAGAGAAAGGGAAAATTTTAAGCTGGGCACAATTGTATTCAATTGATTTGGGTGCGGCTCGTGGAATTGCATATTTACACCAATATTGTGACAAGCGCATCATACATTTCGGACTTCAAACCTCACAATATATTGCTAGACGCAGAATTCACACCAAAAGTTTTTGATTTCGGTTTGGCAAAACTTTGTGGGAAGGAAGACGACCATGTTTCACTGACGGCAGTGATAGGGATGCCGGGATATGTTGTGCCAGAGGTGTGTGATAGAGATATGGGCCCTGTTACTGATAAATCAGATGTCTATAGTTTCGGCATGCTTTTGCTTGAGATTGTTGGGGGCAGGAAGAATATCGATCTGTAGGTGAGCCGTTCTAGTCATATGTACTTTCCTGAGTGGGATTTCAAGATGCTTGAGACTGAGAAGTTCGGGATGGGATTGGGAGGAGGAGAAAATGAAGGAGAAGATGAGAAGGTGAGGAGACTGATTAAAGTTGGATTGTGGTGCATTCAATATAAGTCGAGAGTTCATCCATGTATGAGCAGAGTTGTTCAAATGTTAGAAGGAAATGGAGATGATGTTAGCAGTCCTCCATTACCTTTCAATTCTTCAATAGCCGCACCTGAAAAACCTCAACCATCTTCCATAGAAATTAAGTCACATGAACCACTGTGACAATACCTGGATTTTGCCACTTGAGGTGAGGTTTCATTCGAATAATCAAATCAGAAAGCTAGTTAGCTTAGGTGGTTAGGATATAATTGTTGGAGAATGGAATGCAAAAACTACATATGATTCATATATGGAGGGTTTGTAATATATATATTATGAATAGATTCAAACTGCATCAAACAAAGCTATACAAATGATTACTGAAAAGAAAATACTACTAATAATACTAAATGATTCACGGAGAAATAATTTTAACTCTGCATCTAGATGAAGGATTCAAATCTCTCGTAAATGCAGATTAAGTCCAAACACGTGAATTTAAACTACATATGATTCATATATGGAGTATTTGTAATATATATATTATAAATATTTTCAAAGTGCATCAAACAAAGCTATACAGATGATTCAGTAATGTAGTGTTTGTACAGTGTATAACTATATATACAGAGTCCAGACCAGCAAGCTTGGTGAGCGCACGCCAACTCCCATGCCCTTTCTTCTAAATGTAATTGATTAGAATTTTATCTTCCTCAGGAGTCTGGGGGCCCCTCTTTAATCCTGTCTTTTCACAACATGGAGCTCTACCCATGTTCGACCTTTGAGACCTGGATATCCCAACTATAATGCCTTTATATTCTAAATGTTGCAGACTTCTTGGAGAAATTCTCCCCAGAATGACAAGATCAGTAAACACCAATGCAAATGCCAGTTGCATATAATCTTGTATATATAACAAAAGCTTTATATACCCACATGAAGATTGAACGTTGTTTCAACAGTTTCTCATATCTCATTATCCGATTAATGGATGCAGTATGTGTGCTTGAGTATTTCAAGGGTTCAGAAGGTGAAATCGTCGAAGCCCAAATCTGTTGAGGCTATAGAAATGTTTTGGATTCCAAAGCGAGTGAGGATTCCCTGGTAAACCTCAACTTGTTTGTCCTTCAATGTACAGAACCGATGTCCTACAGGATGTATCAGGTGAAATAGTAGAAGCCCAAATCTATCGAGGCTACATAAATGTTTTGGATTCCAAAGCTAGTGAGGATTCCCTGGTAAATCTCAACTTGTTTGTCTTTCAATGTACAAAACCTATATTCACTGTATCGCTTTGATATAGGTTCGTTCAATCTACTGATTTGTTGATTTTTCAGGCAACATTTGCTAGTTGGGAGCCCAGGCATGGTAAGTTCAAATTGAATCACCCATGGAAACAATATGTTAAAGTAGGATCCAAGTAAATGGAAAATAAAGTAATTTGGGGCTTTGTTAAAGCTGGTGTAAACGTAACGGAAGGATATAATTCTCACAGTTAAAACCTTATTGCCATATTGGATTGTGGATTTACCTAAAAAAAACCCTAAAGAATGTTATGTGAAAAATACCTGAATAATGCATACACAGAGGAGTGTAAAAATCAGAGCTTAATAAGAAAAGGAAATGAAAGAAAAACTTTGATGCTCGAGTGAGTCGATCACCACTCTCACAGACTGATATATTTAGCACCAACTTTTGCACCTTGATTTCCCTCATGGGGTTGTTTAGTTTCTTCTCCGCCAACTGGAAACAAAGACATTGTGACCAAAAACTGAAATCCTCCCACGGATAATGCTGGCGATGGCTATTTGAAAATCTTGAGTGGAAATAACGAAAGGGTAATCTAATATTACTGTGAATATACAATTTCATCCTGCAATCTACAGTTTAAAGGCTTAAAATTAAATCGAAAGGAAAACCCACGAACCATTTCGGATGATGCTCTACTTCTCGCGCCCCTAATACCGCCACTGAGAGCCTCGCATAACCCTTCAAAACCCTAAAGAAAATGTTTAAAGGCTTAAAATTAGAGTGAAAGGAAAATCTTCACATTCATTGGTTATTCTTCAACGGCATGAAGCACAATGGCAAGATGCATAATGGCAAGATCTGAGTAATCTCTGTTCTTGCACCAAAAATGAACTCTCTTCATGATCAAATGAAAGAAAACCAGGGTTTGTGCGGGCTTGATTTCTTTTGGGTTGAAAAATGGGCACGGGCTTAATTTATTTTACTAGGTATGCGAAATGTTGAAAAACGGCACGTGTTTTTCATAATAAAAATTGTGGGTTGTTTCATTGAGTGGAAAACACATACTTCAAACATAGTGGGTTGTTTCATTGAGTGGAAAACACATACTTCAAACATATTATTCATCACATAATGCATGTGCAAAAGTATACAATACCAAAACCTCCACACTATATTTTGGAAAATGCTAAGTTTATATTGTTAATTAAATGTTTTCATTTTAATTTTTCATTCGCTTTTTATTATAGAGTTGGTTTTGCATATAAAGGAACCCATTTTATAGGAGGTTGTTGAGATATATATATATATATATTTTTGAGAAAACGTCTTTTCATATATAATGAAACAAATATTATTTTATAAAATTATTATAGAAAAAGGAAAATTATGTAAATTTTATTAGATTATATATATATGAACGTAATAAAAGCATTAGATAAATGTATATATTAATCTAAATGTATATATTAATCTAAATCTTAAAAATAAAATAAAAAATGTATGTATTGAATTAAATTTTAAAAATATAAATAAAAAATATCATTTCATTGAATTATACTTTTCAATAAAAATTAAAATTTTTGTTTTGTTTTGTTTTCATTTATTATTAGTAATAGAAGATTGAATTTTTAATGAATACTAAATTTTGAGAAACGCAATAAGTTTAAATATAAAATCATGCATTAAAAGTTCGATGGATATACAATTTACCCTCCTCCTACGGTTTTTTATCACACTTCACATAATTTGGTTTCGATCTTCAATTACAAAATAGTTAAGGATTTATAAAAGGTCATATCATGAAAGATATGCTTTTAAAACTTTGTTAATTAAAGTTATTGACCAATTTCCAATTATTAAGAGAGAGCAGCTGATCCGAAGTTCTTTATACGTTAAAGCACAGAATTTAGTAACTTATAAATGGAAAAAGTTTTATTTCGATCACAAAATAGTATATGATAATAGAAGCTTCAATGTGATGAAGTGATCCTCTTAACTGGTCTTCAAAAGGAGATTCAATTTTTAGGGTTTTCTTGTCAAATCGCTTGCATTTGACAAAGCATTATAGTCAAAATTACCTCAAAGAGACTTTGAACTCCATTGTGGTTTCCATTACAGGCACTGCCATCCCAGTCAGGGATCTATTCTGACCAGAAAGCAGTAGAATATCCAATAGAGCATTAAAACCAACGTAGGTTTACCTAGACTTCAACCAAGCACTGCTATTAATTTTATCATAATGAATTTTTAAAACTAGCTGAGAATATTATCAGAATTCCCTACTTTACCATAACTGGCCCAAACTCCTTATTTGGTTTTGGTAAGCTCAGACACATCTGACCTTGCACTGGAGAAATTCCCATAGTTTAACATAACCAAAGGAATTAGAAGCCCATGATGGCTATCAGTTGGCTCCACATTCTCTTCATGGTTGGAGCTTTGGACATCGCTCAGATCTCTCTCAGAGAATACAGTTGGCATCTTCTCATCACAATCCCTAAACTGGTCTATGTGATAAGCATTCCAGTAAGGAGTAGGCACTACATTAGCCTATTGTGTCTTTTGGCTCTCCACCAATTTCTTGGCCTCATTATAGATAGTTTTCTTACCTTGAGTAGGATAGGATCTCCATCAATTTCTTGGCCTCGTTATAAAGAATTGTGTTTCCTTGAGTAGACACATGGCTTGTTGCAGAAAGCTAAGAAAGCTTCTCTTATTGGCTCGATCCTCCCTCTGATCATTTTCGACTGGATTATAACCATTGAACAAACCTCCCAACACAAGCGAATTGCATCGGTGTAATTTAGCTTAAGATCTCAAATCCGAGAACTTGTGCCATTTCTGTCTTATTTCCATACATCCAAAACGGCCAGCAGAGTTCAGCTCGGGAATATTTGATTCTTCTTTATCCGAATAGAACCCTTGACTAGCTCTCTTCAATCTATTGAATGTATCCAGACTAGATCATATGGAGACCATAGCTCCCTCGCCCAGAGCACTTAGTTTCCAGGCATGTGCTCTCCCACTAAACCATATGGCTCACATTCAACGACCCATTGTATGATTGAGCACCAGCTGCAATAATCGATTAGAACTTGGGCATGTGCATCATGGGGTCGATCCCCATCTACATCAAGCGCTTCTTCAAATGGGTATTCCAGAATTTGATCTCGCTATCTTTTCGCTTTGGAAGGTGAGTGGCGATGGTTGACCACCCGCAACATCATTATGAGATCAATGCATTTCAATACAATACACAAAATGAAGATACAAAGATTATTTTATTACAACTCCTTTCATTTGTTCCACTCACCAGCTTGGTTTCTAGTAGGGCACAAAGTTTAAAATTTAAAATTTGGGTTCCCTCCAAATTATGTTCCCTCTCTACAACAGGCTTCAAAAAAATTTAAATTTCAAGTTTGTATTGGTGATGCATGCATGCCACAACAAATTCATACCATCCAAATTCCATACCACAATACTGGCTAAAAGAGGTCGGAATTGTTTTCCCGGTGCATGGTACCATAGTTCGGTGCATAAGCCTCACCACCTGGGGATCGCATCATTGCCAGGAGGGATCGTTTTTAGGAGGGATCGAATGTGTCAGGATGAAGGGACACGTACAATGTAGGGTGGGGTCGACGGCGACCAGGCGATTTCGCAATCTAGGAGAAATCGTAGCATATATAGACAACTCCAAATTATTCACCACAATATGAACATGTTACTATCACCTCCAACATTATTCACTCCAAAATGTGTGACAGTAATTGGGAAGTCTTTACTTGGTTAGAACCACTTAGAAGATTAAGAAGCATTGGTCCCGTGAGGAAGAGACTAACAAATTCATAAAGATTCTATTTTTTTATCACTCCACCAATTGGACATAATTATATGTAAGAATTTTGTTGACATCCTAGATAAACTTTATTGATATCTTACCTCTATTATCTTTAGAACTAAGGGTTGTAAAATCCATGTCACAAATTTTTATAACCATAACACCAACCATGGCTTGCCAATTATTAGGGATATAACAATAATAATTTTCCTATATCTTTATTAGCTTATTCATGGAAAATTTTCAACCATCTTGTGTTCCATAGACTATGTTGAAATCTAAGTGTAATACAGGAAGCAAAATGGCCATGTAGAACCACCATTGGTATGTAGACATGTTGGTAGTTGAGAGAAAGGAATATGGAGGTAGAAATAGATGGGATCTTAGAGATAAAGGGAGGGGGGAGGAAGAAAGAGAGGGAGAGGAAGAGAGAGAGGGGCCATGAGAAGGGAAAGGGGGACATAGATATAGAGGGAGGTGTTATAGAGAGAGAGGGGGAATGGAAAGAGAGAAGGGGGATGGGTGAGAAATGGATATAGGGGAAGTGTTAGAGTGAGATAGAGAGGAGATGGGGGAGGAGGGAGGGAGGGAAAGAGAGAGGGGAACAAGTGAGGAAGCAAGAGAGAGAGGGTAATCGGTGAGGAAGGGAGAGAGAGAGGGGACACTCTTTGGAGATCTTGAGTGGTGATTCAAGGTGTCATTTAGACTTGGATGCCTAGAATATTCATTTAGTGGTCATGGATTTTGTTTTAACCCTTGAACATGTCAAGGATGCAAGATCCATACCTAATTATGCAAACCATCTAAAGGAACTAACATTCACACTTGGAGGGAAATGATTCTGTTGGAGGTCAAGTGGGGTGCTTCAATTCATCCTTTAGGAATTAAATGCCTAAGACTTCCTTTATGACATAAGACATGGGATTCATCCCTTGATCATATTTAGGGCCCCAATAATTACTCCTACTACTAAAAACCACATAAGCCCATACATATAAACACAAAAAGGACTTGAGTGCTAGTTTGAGGTGTCATTCATTTCCTTAGATGCCTAAGATATTCCTTGAGGGATTAAGGCTCAAGTTTCATATCCCAACCATGCCAAGGGATTCGAGATCCATGCCTAGAGCTCAAAAAGTGCTAATTGAATCCATATCACCACTCAAATGGAATGAATCCATCAATAAGTTATGTGTTGTAGTTAAAGGCATTGTTATTGGATGTAGATGACTAGAAGCTTCCTCTAGGGCACAAGCCTTTGGTTTCTTAACCATGTCTTGGGCCTTGAGTCCCATTACTAATGTCTAAAACCCCTTGATGGCATGAATATCCCGACTTAAAGGCCAATGGTGCTTCAAGGATTGGACATGCTTGCGGATTCCTCCATGTTTTCTCTAGGGCCATAGGCATGGTATTCCTCCTTGGAAATCCATTCCCAATACCCTACTACACATGCATATTTATCAAAAAGACATAATGCCACAAACATCATCAATCATAGGACAATGATACCCTTAGGAGATCACCTTTTGTTGGTGGAGGAAACCTTCTTAGCACTATATGGTTAAAAGATTCATTTAGGGCTTGAGTTGCATGTCTACTCCATTACCATGTCCAAGGCCCCACAACCACAAGACCTATAAATATAGTACCATGGACACCCATGCAAATTCATGCGTAGTTCTTTGAGACATTGAGCATGGCTCTAGATGCCTCAATGGTTTCTTTAGAGTCAAAGGAACGACCTTCATCCCTAGAATTCCATTCCCAAGGCCCTGGGATACCTTCATAATTTTCAAAACCATCTAATGGCACCAATATGTTGAATGATAAACCATTGATACTCTCAACAGGCCATTTGGGGCCAATGGATAAATCCTACTTAGTTCTAAATGGATAGAAGAGTACTTTAGAGCCTGAGGTTTAGGTATCCTCCAATAAGCATGTCTAAGGCCCCAATGCTACAATGCATAGATACATAGTACCATAGATACCACTCAGAAGCCATGCATGGTGCTTTGAGGCAGTGCTCATGGGTTTGAATGCCTCAATGATTTCTTTAGGGCCAAAGGAATGGTTTTATTCCTTAGAAAATCATTATGAATCCCTTGAGGCACCTACATACTCTTCAAAACAACCTAATGGCACTGAAATTCTAAATCATATGATAATTATATAGTAATGTGTTCTTGGTGGATACCATCTCCTTATCCTTAGATGGATAGAATATTCCTTTAGGGATTAAGGATCAAGTGTGCTTTGTTGACCATGTCCAAGGCCCCAAAATAGAAAACCTAAATACATAGTTCAATGGATACCCCTATGAAGTCGTGCATGATGCCTTGCCACATTCTTCATGGCTCTAAATGCCCAAAGAATTAATTTACGGCCAAACACATAGTCGTCTTGCTTAGAATATCATTCCCAAGGCCCTGACACATGTAGATATTACTCAAAACCATCCAATTGCACTAACATCCTCAATCATAAGCCAATGATACCCTTAGGAGTCCATGTGTAGCTTTTTAAAGTATCCCTCTTATCCTTGGAATATCAATAGAAGATTCATTTATGGCTTGAGGTTGAGGTCTCCTCCCATGACCATGTCCAATGCCTCAAGTCCCCATGACTTGGATGCATAGTGCCATGGATGCGCTACGAAGCCATGTGTGGTGATTTGTGGCATTATTAATGGATTTGGATGCCTAAATCATTTTTTTATGGCCAAAGGCATGGTCCTCTTCTATAGAATGTCACTCCCAAGGCCCCAAGACACATGTGTATTATTGCAAACCACCTAATGACACTGACATCCCCAATCATAGGCCAATAATACCCTTAAGAGAACATGTGTGGTTGGTGGAGTAAACCTTCTTAGCCATGGATATCTAGAAGCTTCCTTTAGAGGTCTTTTCCACTGACCATTTCAAAGGCCCTATGGCCATAAGACCTAGATACATAGTGGTATGGATACCACTAAAAAGTAATGTGTGGTGATTCGAGGATTTCTTCATGGCTCTAGATGCCACAATTATTTATTTATGGCCAAATGCATGGTATTCCTTCCTAGAAATTTATTCCCAACACCCTGATACTTGTGCATACTACTCAAAAACACCTAATGGCACTAACATCTTCAATCTTAGGTCAATGGCACCCTCAAAAGGCCATGTGCGGTTGGTGGAGACAACTTTCTTATCCCTATATGGCTAGAAGATTCCTTTAGGTCTTTAGCTTCATTCCTCCTCCCATGACCATGTCCAAGATCCCAATTCCCCAAGACATGGATACATAGTGCCATGGATACCCTTGCAAAGTTACACATGGTGCTTTAAGGATTTGTTCATGGTTTTGGATGCCTCAATGGTTTCTTTAGGTCCAAAAGCACGGTATTTCCCCTAGAATGTCATTCATAAGGAATCAAGACACATACATATTTATCAAACCCAGTTAATGGAATCTTCATCCTTAATCATAGGCCAATGATACACTTAGGAGGAAGTGTGTGGTTAGTGGAGGAAAACTTCTTAGTCTTGGATGGATAAAAGATTTCTTTAGGGCCCAAGGTTTAGGTCTTCTCCATTGACCATGTCCAAGTCCTGAAGGCCCCAATACCTAGATACACAATTCAATGGATAGCCTTGCAAAATCATGTGCATTTCTTTACGACATTTTTCATGGATCTAGATGCCTCAATGGTTTTTTTAGGGCCAAAGGCATTGTATTTATTTCTATAGAATCATTCCCAAGGCCCTAAGACACCTACATACTTCTCAAAACCACAAAATTCCATTAATATCCTCAATCATAGGAAAATGATAACCTCAAGAGTCCATGTGTGGTTGGTTGAGATGATCTTCTTAGCCTTGGATGGCTAGAAGATTCTTAGAATATTCTTTTATAGCTTGCACCTCAAGTACTCTTTTCTAACCATGTATAAGACTTTGAGACCCTAAGATTTCCATAATGATGCACATATTAGCACTCTAAGTTACACATATAATTGGGAGGTCATATGCGATACTTTTAGGTGTTAATCATGGCCTTGAATTCCAAAAAAAATCCTTTAGGGACTAAGGTCCGAGTTTCCTACCCCAACCATATCTAGAGCCTTGAGACCCATACCTAGTTCAAAACCATAATAATGGCACCAATATCACTACTTGTAGGTGAATAATAACCCCAAGAAATCATGCACGATGGTTTTAGGTATCATGTTTGGACCTAGATTCCCATAATATTTATTTAGGGATTAAGGATTTGGTTTCCTCTCTCAACCATGTTAAGGCTTGTTAACACCTAGCTGTGGTTGCACTACTAGAGGGTTAATATCCAAGAATATTCCATCAGGATGGTTATATTGTATGTTGATCCAGATATACACATTGATTAGAGTTCTTTCCAAAGCAATTAACAAAGTCTAGGACTCTTATTTCTAGCAGTTACTTTTTCCAAGAAACTAAGATAAGGGGGGCATGTGACATTGATATTCATGCATTCATGCCTCTTGTATATAGACCCCTGAGATCCTTATCATACTCCTCTTCTCACTCAAACCCTAGCTACATTCCCCTGTGTACAAGTGGTGGAAATATATTGTTGTCACAAGGCTAAAAAAAGGAAATGCATTGAAAATGCATAAAAATTGCATGAATTTGGCCATTGGGGTTGAGGTTAAATTAAACAAAGTATTACAGATGGGTGAGAAAACCCTTATTAGTAGATATTTAGAGCCTAAGGTTCAAGTCCCCTCCCTTGACCATGTCCAATGCCCCAAGTCCTAATGACCTGGATGCCTAGTGGCATGGATACCTCCTGAAGCCATGTGTGGTGCTTTCTAGCATTATTTATGGATTTGTATGCTTAAATGGTTTCTTTAGGGCCAAAGGCAAGGTCCTTTTCTATAGAGTGTCATTCCCAAGGCTCTAATACATGTGTATAATGCTCAAAAACAACTATTGGTATTAAAATCACTAATCATAGACCAATGATACCCTCAAGAGGCCATTTGTGGTTGGTGAAGGCATCCTTCTTTGACACGGATGGATAGAAGCTTCCTTTAGGGCCCTATTTTTAAGTCTCTTTCATTGACCATGTCAAATTCCTTAAGGCCACAAGACCTAGATACATAATTCCATGGATATCCCTACAAAGTCATGTGTGGTTCTTCGAGGCATTGTTGGATGCACAAAATAGTTTACTTGGGAATAAGGCCTAGGTTTCCTCTCTCAAACATGTTAAGGGCCTAAACACCCATATATAGTGCTTAAAAACAACCTCTTAGTTACATTAATACCCCCAATATCAATCCAAGGATACCCTTAAAAGGCCTTATGTGGTGTTTCAAGGTATACTTGTTAATGTTATATGCCTAGGTTTCCTCTAAGGTCCAAGGCATGGGGTTCCTTCCCTAATCATCTATATTCCCCAAAGACTTATACATAGTTTTAGTTCCTCCAAGTTCCCCCATTATCCCTATTATAAGGCCATAGATCTCCTCAAAAATTCATTTGTGTTAGTGTGACAAATCATTATTATCCCTACATGCCTAGAAGTTTAATTAGGCTAAGGCCTAGGTTTCTTCTCTTAACTAGGTTGAGGGCCAATACACCTATCACTAGTGATCAAAACCTTATAATGCAATCAATATCTACAGACAGATGTTAAGAATATTCTTAGGAATATATGTGTGTTGACCATGTCTTGGTCCTAGATTCCTAAAAGATTCACTTAGGGCCCAAGGAAGAGGTTTCCTCCCTCGAACATCTCCAAGGATTTGAGACCCATGCTTTGTGCACAAAGCCTAGTAATGATATTAATATCCATTAGAAAAATTAAATATCAATAAAAATATGCCCTATCAAATAATGAAATCTCAATTCAAATCATTTTTATTAATCTTTTATAATAGTAATAGATTAAAAATGGTTGTATTTAATTATTTGTGAAAGTTAAGAATCATGGGTATTTATTTGCTTGGATAATATTGAAAATGAATAGTCGACTTGAACTATTTAGAAAATAATGATTTGTGATATTGTTGTGTTTGTGGTGCAACACCTCATAAATGAATCATGTGAGCTTGTTGGTTTAAATAGTGATAAAAACAAATAATTGAATTTGATGTGATTGTCGTTTAAAACCTCATAAATTAATCATGGACATTTATTTGAATGAAAAAAATTGAATTAAGTTATTACAAAATAATTATTTGTGATGTTGTTTTTATGGTGCAAACCATCATAATTAAATCATTTTGTACATGTCCATGTGACAAATATGATGTTAGCCCCACTATATGGTACTTGAAAACATGACATTTCTGTATGCGTATGATTCCTTTAGGCTAAGGCCTATGATTGTTCACTCAACAATGTTGAGGGCCATTGGACCTATCCCTAGTGATTAAAAACTTATAATAGTGTGAATGTGCATACTTAGAGGCTAAGAATACTTTTAGGAATATGTGTGGGGACCTTTGTGGTGTCTTTCTTGGTCCTAGATTCCTAAAAGCTTTTTTTAGGTCCTTAGCTAGAGGTTTTCTCCATTGATCATATAGATGGATGTAAGACCCATGTCTTGTGTTAAAAACCTAATAATAATACTAATTTCCATAAAAAAAAAATTAAGAAGATAAAAATATCTCAAATGAATAATCAAATTTAAATTCAAATAATTTTATTACTACTTTACAATAGTAATAAATTAAAAATAGTTGGTTTTATTTATTTGTCAATTGTATTTATATGTTTAAATAATATAAAAAATGAATAAATGAATTGAGCTATTTTCCAAATATTGTTTTTGAACTTGTTGTGCTTGTGGTGTAAACCTCATAAATGAATCACGTGATTTTATTTTCTTAAATATTCTATGTGAATTTATTTGCTTAAATATTCTAAATATAAATATTTGAGCTTCTTGTAAGTATGGTGCAAAAACTCATAAATTAATCTTTGATAACTTAGTTTAATTGATGGAAAAATAAATAAATATTGAATTGAGTTATTTTCAAAATAATTATTTGTGAATTTTTTTATGGTGCAAATCCACATAATTAAATCCTACCTGTACATGTCCATGTGGAAAATAATAGCTTAGCACCAGTTTATGGTACTTTCCAACATGACATTTCTCATAAAGGTAAAACTCAATTTCCAATAATAATAACTAATATAACACCATATTAACACCACAAAATATAAGTGGTGCTAATACCATCACTTTAACACCACAAAATATAAATGGTGCTAATAACACCACTTTCACACCACATAATTGTAAGTGGTGCCAATACCACCACATTTACACCACAAACTATAAGTGGTGCTAACTTGTGGTGCTAAAAGATGGATTTTCTTGTTGTGATCAGAGCCCTCATCGATTGAGGAAAGGAGAACAAATTCCACCACATATGTTTCTGTCAACAAGACATCCACACACTTTGAATAATCTGGATAGGTAAGATAAGTGTAGGATTGTAGTGATATAATTAAGAGATTAATTTGGGTGGTTTGAATTGTATAATAATATGTTAAATGGTAATTTACAACAAACTAATCTATTTCTATAATTAAAATTATTATTTAAACTAAAATTCAAAATTTCATTAAAAAAAAATATCATCTTCAATTCCCTCCCCAAAATATAAATCTTAAACTTTTTGTCTAAGGTCATAGATCAACTTATTAGAGTTTGAACGACTTCTGTTGAATAGTCCAAGTTTTAGGTTTGGTGAAGCTGAACTTATTTTAATTTGACAAAGTGAACAAATGATGGTTCTAAGTCCTCAGGGTCATACTTTTGTTGAATAGTCCAAGTTTTAGGTTTGGTGAAGCTGAACTTATTAGGATTTGACAAAGTGAACCAATTATATTTAGGTTTAGTGAGGATGAAGTCATAGAATTTAATAAAGTAAATGAATGATATTTGTGGTTAGTGACTTGGTTGAAGGGTTTTTCCTAGTTTTCATGGGCATTGGTGAAGGTGAAGTTATTAGATTTTGAATGGTTTTAGTGTAAATTTATGTTTTTATGTTGTGTTGAATTTAATAGTTGAATGGCTTTAGCTCGTTCGTAGAGTGAAACTTATCTTGGTGACAAGACCCACACCTTAACCAAGTGAACTAACTAGAATTGACATTATTAATTAAATATATTAATAATATATCTTAAATTTATATTATATTAAATTACAAAATTATTAATATTTTTTTCATCATGTATAGTTAAAAATAATTACAATATTAATTTTTAGAAATAACTATATTTCACTAAATAGACCACTCAAACTTTGAATTCCTTGTCAATAAATAAAACATATACAATTTCTATTTTTTGTCTAAGAATTTTATTAAAATATTATTCTATAATATTGTTAAAAATATGTAGTTATTAAATGTAATGATTTTTTTTGTATGTTAATTTTAAAATAAAGAGACATTTTTGACCTTTTATATTAAAGTTGATCATCTTCCTTGATTCCTCAATTATTTAGCCAAGTCTTGTCATCTTTATACCAACTCTAGTTGAGCCATAAGTGATTTTGATTGGAGTTTGAAGCAATTTTGGGAAGACTATTAAATTCCTTCTCATTTATCTTTTTTTGTACATTAGGTATCTATTCATGGCCTTTAATTTTAAGATTATAAGTTATAAAATAATTTTGTATTTTATTTTACTCCACAATTCTCTAGATATAATTGAACCCCAAAATTCACAACCATATAAGATAACATGAGCTAGTCAAATAGGAGTTCTTCTTATCCTAGAGCCAGAAGCCCGCAAGAAGCTTTCAACCCTCTATTTATCATTTTCTCAATGTTATAGTTCCACTTTATCTTAGGATGAAGATCAATTCCAAGATGTTTGTATGAAGTCACTTTCTCCAAGTTGTTGTTGTCATACATGAAGTCAAGTTTTCTCCAATTGTTATTGTCATACATGAAATTGTACTAGCCTAAGTAATTTTTAGATTTGATTATCATACTTTGTGTTTTTAGTGTTAACAATCATATCCATACTAGACTAAATATTTCTTATAATTTTTTGGTTGCTTGTTAAGCTTATAGAAACTCCTAATCATAAGAAAAATATCATTAATGTAGAGAATGATGGTGACCATACCAGCTAAAGTTCTATTAACACAAATACCTTTTTAAAGTAATACAAAAATATAAGAATGAGAAGACCAAGAATCTAACATTTTATTTACCATTTTTCTCTTTCATATATCTTTTTAAATTATAATTATATAAATATTTGTTTTTTATTTTCTATCATTTAATTTTTAATTACATTTCTTTTAATATGAGATTCATTAATTATTAATTATGAAGTTACACTTATAAATATGCACTTATACAACCATTCGTTTATTGACATGTTTATTGTTTTCCTTTCATCACTATGATTTACAATGTTAAATTTAATTGATTATAAATATGAGTAATATTATTTTAAAAAAGTTATTAAATATTTATATTCTTTTGTATAGTTTATATAATTTTTTTTTTCATTTTTTTAAAAACGAAAATCATAAATTTTTAATATTTATTTTCTTTTAATAAATAAATTAATAATCTAAAGTTAAATTTTAATATCACCATTGATATTCAAAGGAGGGTGGAAGGACAACCCAAAATTAGTGAACAAAATACTAAAATCACCCATTAGAAAACATTTTTTCTACATCCAAATGAAATTGCATTATTTAAAATTACACCATATGCACTTTTAATTTAAATCAAAATTAAATAATATTTATGAAATAAATATTAAGAAACAAATAAAATTACATAATTAAAAATTATATTGTTTATATATATATATATAGTCATGTCCCCTCAATAGTGAACATTGGATCAAGATCCTAACCTAAACAATTCCTTGGGTTGAGGAGACAACTTCAATATCATGGGGTTAAATTTTGTATTCCAACTAATTAATTAATTAGGAGTGTGCATTTAATTTTATCCAAAGTTTGTTAGCCACTTAGAATAATTATTTATGATGCATTTAATATTTTGTTATGTTGAATTAGTGGATAAGGTTGGAGGAGAGAGACTTGATGAAGAAGTCAAAGGAAAACACATGAATCTAGAAAACCAAGAAAAAGAAAGAAAAGGAGAATAAATCAAGAAAAACAACATAAATCAAAAAGCAACATAAATCGGGAAAAGCAAGAAAGTTCAGAAAAGAATGAAAGTTCAGGAAAAAAGAAGAAAAAGAAGGAAAGCCAAAGCAAAGCAATCAAAAAAGGAAAAAGGAGGAAAGCAAAGCAAAAGGAAAGGAAGGAAAGCAAGCTTTCCTTATCCACTCAAGGAGGGCACATTCACCATGAAGAATTGCTCCACATTTAATCCAGAATCTATAAATAATCCAATGTGCACCACATTCACATATTTCGTTAGCTTGAGAAATTGTATGAGTGCAAATTTTCCTCAGAGACTTGGGAGATGTGCCCCTTGTCAAGTTTGGGAGATGTGCCCCAGCTTTCTGTGAGAGGATGATGGAATTCAACCATTGTCATTGATTTTATTTGCAGGTCATGTAGCTGATCAATTCGAATCTAAATTTTAGTAGCATCATCATCCAGTTCAGAGTTCGAATCTTCATGCTTTCTATGAGTTTTTGGAGCTAGTTTCTTATGTAGAAGAAGAGAGATATTTCCATAGTGTTCTGAGAGGCATATTGGCCTATTTATTATGTAATGACAATGGATGTAATATTTTGATATCATTCATATCAATAAAAATTTCAGAACTCTGATTTCTTCTCCTATTTCTCCACCCCTTCTAGATTTAGCTAGAATTTGACTAGTTTCCAGTGTGTATTTCATAAATGAATGATTATGAATCCAAATGAAGTCATTCTTGTTTCTAGATTTGATTAATATGTCATATTTCATGATACAAGTATCAGTTCATAAATTCGTGGGCCTTTGAGCACTGTTTGGGAGCCTAAAAATCATACTAGTTGAGTAATCCTAGAAGGCAATTTTACTAGTAATTTTGTGAGACTTGCTCAGATATTTATGAAACTTTATGGAATGCTATTTTACTATGAAATTACTGTAATTAAATTATATTTATCCTCTCTGATGTTTGAAACACCCATCCCCATCCTCTAGTTAATTTTACTCCCATAATAGTATGCATATGCTAAGGGGCCCAGGAGAATCGGAGTAGATTGCAGCTTGATTCTCTTGAAACATAAATGGTATCAGTACATTATTCATAGGTATCATCCAAAAATCAGAGAAACACTTCCATCTCAAGCCTTTGATCTAGTTCACACTTAGTCCATCTAGTTACTACAATTATTGTTTTAATTAATTCTGCGTATTTGAGAGTTTTTGTATCACAATACTAAGTTGGTACATTAAAGTGGTATCATATCATGGTCCTATGAAATTTCTCTTGAATTATTTCTATGAGTCCAAGGAGATATTCATATTACAAGAAGAAAGACCCCTTGTTAGAAGGAGAAGAGGAAGAAGAAATTAATTCTACTGAAGGGAAATTACAAGAAGAATCAAACATGTTTCACAATGAAGACAAGGAGTTCAAATTCTTGGTTCAAACCATGATGAAAGGTATGCAAGATATCTCACTCAATATTGTCCAGTTTAAAAACCCTTTATTATCAAGTGGAAAAGAATTCCTAGGGAAAGAGGTGTCTTTCCAAAGGAGGTAAAATCCAACATAACGTGTTTTTTTTTTCTCTCAGGGGGGATACCCACCACGTTTTTAAAAGATGTGACACAATACGATTTGAGGGATAACTTATTTCCACCCACTTGACAAAGGTTCTTCATGGAAAAAACATAGGATATATACCTTATAGGTTATTGTCACGGGATGATGACGGTAGCTAGAACAAAGTTTGTTTCCCACTGGTACCACTCCCAGTTCCCATCATTATAACCAATCATTTGTTACCTTCACGGATCAATGCCTTCAGAGGGTTCACAACTTTAAGCACAAGAGCCTTTGGAAGTCCCAATTACAATTTGAGTGGATGGATGCTAGGTCATAGGGACCATTTATACATTTTTTTTGTGGATATGTTACATGATAAATTTTTGAAATATAACTATACATATGGACAAAAAATCAAAGGACATAAGATATCATACAGGGATCTCTAAAATAAAACTATGAAGAGATTGAACACAAGTGAAAAGTGTATTTGACTTCAAATAGCATGGGTAGAAAAAGAGAATAAAATTTGAAAAATGACCCCAAGTGGAGTTGGAATGGATTTCAATGCAACACTGAGAGTTCTAGGAAGTTGCTACGAACATAATAGTAGATTAATAATAAACATAATTAATTGTACTTAAAGAGAGTGGCGATGCTACGAATATAAATGGCATATTAAATAAATAATAATTGTTAATCATTAAGTAGTTCATTATTAATGTGAAGGGATGTAACCCTTCACTACGAGTGCTCAAGCCATATATAAGGCAAGCTATGTTGTAATATTAAATCATCTTCTTATCTATTCAAATATATATATATTTGCCTATTAATGGCTTATCTCATATTCCAGGTGTATTGATAATATTCATTGTGTGAATGAATAAATATTCGCTTCATTTGGTATCAGAGCCACATGGTTTTATGAAAGTGCACGTGGTTTTGTGCAAACCAAAAGTGAGATTAGAACTTGGGTGGAGAAGGTAACAATAATTCCTCCCAACCATCCATTCTACACAATTTTACAAAAATTAAGGGGAAATTAAATTAGAAGAGCACCAACACAAATAATTTTTAAAAGAAGAATAATATTGAACATTGTTATTAAAAAAAAATAAAAAAATTCAAGAAGGATTCTTTCCAAAATTCGAAAGGGAAGAAGACAAAATCAAGGAAGACTCCCTTATCAAGAAGTCAAGTCAACGAAGACTAATTATTGTCAAAGTCGAGATCATGGAATCTGGTTTGCGATTACAAATAGAGAAATTAGAAGCCAAGTTAAAGCGTTATCGAAGAGACAATGAAGATTTGCACGACATGAATTCAAAACTAGAAGCATTAATTGAAATACATAAGGTGGAAGAAAAGTACAAGGAAAAAAAAAATTTCGACCAGAAAAATCGTATAGAAAAATTATTATGTGCTCAAATTGAGGAGTTAAAAGATGAAAACAATTTCAATTAGAGGTTGAAAAATCAAGATATAAAGAAAGAAATAAACGATTATGAAGCATAAATAATACGCTTGAACAAAATCGTTAGCGATAAAGATGAAGAACTAATGCAGATACGGCATAAATTAGAAAGTCAAGAATCAGAGGTTGGCCAATGTCGACAACAGATAAAAGTTCTTCAACAACAAAATGACAACTCTAAAAAGACACATAAGTCAGAGATTGCAAAGAGTAATAAAGTACTATCCAACAATTCCGAAGAAATTTTCAGATTAAGAAATCATAACAAGACACTGGTCACAAAACTTAAGAAGTTGAAAAATAGTCGGAAGACAGAACAATCTATGGAAGACATTGAAGGAAAAATTCTAGACAAGCAGAAAGAAAATAGCCACATCAGAAGTCATAACGAAGATCTTAAGGAACAACTTAAGAAGTCTGAAAATGACAGAAAATCGCAAGTAGAAGTGATTAAGAAGTTTCAAAATGATAACATGCAGTTAGAAAACAAGTTGGAAAACATACAAAACGAAACCTTAAAACCTCAAGGAACGAAAATACAACTTCCAACTCAAATCAATACTCAAAATACGATACTCGTAGAAGAAAATGACATTGTGAAAATTCCCTATCGACACCCCAACCATAAAAACTGATATTTTGAAAAGTGGGAAATGTTGAAAGATAATGGTACTTATGTGATCAAAGCTCCCGACGACAGATCAGTAGGGAATCCTAGTACTAGTCAGCACCAAATAAATTTTGGATGGTTTGACCCATCCATATATCGGGATTTATGCTCTACACTTAGCAGTTCGTATCGACATGTTTCGTCAGCCGCAACATCACAAAGAACAATGCGACAAAATTAAAAGGATTTGAGGACAAAGCCTTTTTAAGAGAGTGGCAATGCTACGAACATAATAGTAGATTGATAATAAACATAATTAATTCTACTTAAAGAGAGTGGCAATGCTACGAATATAAATGGCATATTAAATAAATAATAATTGTTAATCATTAACTAGTTCATTATTAATGTGAAGGGATGTAACCCTTCACTATGAGTGCTCAAGCCATATATAAGGCAAGCGATGTTGTAATATTAAATCATCTTCTTATCTATTCAAATATCAATATATATATTTTCCTATTAATTGCTTATCTAATATTCCAAGTGTTCTGGTAATATTTATTGTGTGAACGAATAAATATTCGCTTCAGAAGTGCAGGTAAAGTTAATTTTGAGGCAATATTGACTAAAGGAAAGAAATAATACAAGAGAACATTGATATTATAACTATGAATTGGAATTAGGAACGACATATTTGGGATTGGATAGAATTTCTCAAGGTAAATGGAGCAACAAGACTATGTGAGCAATATACATGCACATGAAAATCAAAATTAGGAAAATTTGCATAGTTAAATTGGCCTTGAGGATAGATGAACACAATAGTGTTACCTAGTTGATTAGGTAACATGAAATATTTTGATGGAAGCCATATAGCCATAAGAACCCCTTCAACCATATTTAAATGCCCTAAATTTTCATACATTTGCTTGTGATGTTTGAATGCATTTGAAATAGTCATGGGTGCGACCATAGTCTTTGAATGCTTTGTACTTCGATTATATTTTTTTCTTCATTTGAACAAAAATTCCTTATTTGGTCAAAGTTGAACTTTCAAAAAAATTGGACTATATGCAAGGATAGATCTCGATTAAGCGTTGTCCATTGGATGTATCTTGGGTGGTTGGGAGGTATGTCTATCTTCCTCCCCACTTGGGTTCAATCCTTGTAAGTGACATGTTGGAGCCCTTAATGGGCATATATGATGCTCTTGTTGAGATACCTTCACAGCGACAATATCTGGCCTTCCTACTAGGTGGGTTTTCTTGTGGATGTAGTGAGCATCAATCTTTGGTGCCGTGAACCAAATTAAAAAAAAAACAATCATGATTAGGCGTCACAGGACCCCATTCCCTCTCACACAGCTTCAAGAGTAATTGGGAGCTGCAGTGGGTTTGTAAGAGGTGGAGATTGTTTATAATACCTTATGGATGTTGCCGCAGGAGAAGAGTTCAGGAACCCGAGTCCTATTTGAACAATTAGAGAGTATGTTAGAAACATTATCGAGTTGCATTTTGAAAAACACTTAGTCATCACACAAGCTCAAATACTACATGGATTTCTAAAATATAAATGACTGAAAGATGCCACAAACTTGTTTTGTTTTAAATATGCGAAAGATAAAAGGGCACATGACATAGTGGTCGAAAACATCATGAGGGAATTATCTTCATTCCAAAAATCAAGAAAAACTGATATTTGAGCTACTCGTAGGGAAATTACAACTACTTTTGTGGTACCAACAAACTCAAAACGTTGAATGGTGGCAACAATGTCAAAATTGCTCCATATTTCAAGAAAAGCATTGCACAAATATACTAAATTCAAGTTCCGGATACATGAAAACAATGAAGCTGCTTATTGGGCTCTTATTTGTAGGAAACCCTATCCAGATAGGCTTTCTGAAGGCATTAGAGAGAATATGGTAGAGTTTTGGGACAACCATTCTCATGCTATATTGGATTGAAAGCATGTCCTACAACAATGTTTACCCATAGGGATTTTTGTTGAGCATTGTAAGCATGCTATGGAGATGAAAAGAGTTGCATTTTTTGAGAATTTTCAAGAGGTAAATCTCGTTGTTGAGATCTCAATCAACATGTTTGAGAAACTTAAACCATGGTATATTAGGATGAACAAAATTCGTGACACTTGTTTTTGTCGATACCATGTTGAATTCCAACTCTATTATGACACATTTATAGACTTACAAAGTTAGGATGAGAGAACTAGCATATGTACCATGGAGATATCACCAAGGGAAATGGTTGGATGCTCAACTGATGGGGAAGTGGCATTAAACAAATCCATAAAGGTGGTCCTTTGCATGGAGCAACAAAAAAAATCAATATTACTCAATTGATTATGTTTTATGTACATGTATTAAATATGATTATTTAAAGACGTATAATGAAAAAAAACTTAAGTACATAAATGTACCTACTCTATTGACAATGTTCTACATTTCTCATATATATGATAGTATGCATATCGAGAGCTAAGAGCATACGTAACTAGAGTCTCATGGTAAAGCACCCAAATAGTCGACTTGTCCACCATTAGTAACTCGGGTTTTGTAGGTCCAGGGAATGGTCTAGACCTCTCCTCATGCATGGAAACTGTAGCACGGCCCAACACAATGTGTTAGTTTTTCAAAATTTTCAATCTAATCTAAGATCTTAACTGATATAATAACATGTACATTATATCAAGTATAACAATGCATATCAATCACACCAAGCAATCACATGAGACAATAGACACACAGAGTTTCACTGGGGAAAACCATAAAGGTGAAAAACCCCACAACTTCTTCAGAGATAGAGAGAGCAATGATACAACCAAAGTAAAACAAAAGTATAAGAGATAGTCTTCTCCTAGCAGTTGATCCTCCTCCTCACATGTGCGCCACTTTCTAAGTGATGGAAGAGTGAGTAAGTGAATGAATGAAATAGAGATCTCCCGATATCTAATTATACTTGTCCTGTCCTACCCAATAAACCAATGGGACTGACTTGTCTAACTTAGCCTAATAACCCATGGTTAACTTAATCAGGGCCGACCCCACACATGGTGGTCTAATAACTCATCGGCAAATTACGACACTTGCGACACTTATCAATACAAATGATGACACTTCCGTATAGAGGAATAATAACATCTCTATAGGAGTACAATATACATAGATGAAATACATGGGTGAAATACATTCCGAAGTTACATATACATCAACACTCCCTCTTAACTAGGAAGGTATTTATCGACACAGATCTGCTAGCACAAGTCTTCTTCTCTGGATCATTGTCATCAAATCATCATCCTCGAATCATCGTCATCATCATCGTTGCTGCTATCTCAATCAATCTTTGAATCTACTCGTCATAGGAAGTTCTACAGAGTTGTCCTTTTTGATACTGGTTGTAGGCCCACCACCTACAGGTCTTCATCATCATTGGCCATACTGTGGAATCCTTAGGACTTATTACGTGAGTCACAAAACCTCACTAGAGAATCTAGGCTGTTACGAGCACACGGCTCTACCTGTCGGATCTCCCAGGGCTGTATTATATGTGACTATCACAAAACATTAAAAGAGTGTCTTGACAATTAAGATCTCTGAAGAGCATCTGAGGCCTTTTTCATCCTGTCCAGATCTCCAGGACTTATTACATGTGACCCCTACCACAAAACCTTTAAAGAGTGTCTTGACTAGCAAGAACTCTAAAGAGCATCTGAGGCCTTTTTCATCCTGTCCAGATCCTACGGCGTATTACATGTGGTCATGGAAAAACCTCGAAAGAGCATCCCAGGACTGATTACGAGCACATAGCTCAACCTATCGGATCTCCCAGGGATGAATTATATGCCATAGGACAAAACCTAGAAAGAGCATCTGCCAGATATCCCAGGACCAGATTACATGCCATAGGAAAGACCTTGAAAGACTATCTGCAAATCTCTTAGGGCTAGATTATATGTCCTCCCAAAGCAAAACCTCGAAAGAGTGTTTTCCAGATATCCCAGGGCCACATTACATGCCATAGGCAAAACCTCGAAAGACTATCTGCAAACCTCCCAGGGATGGATTATATGCTTATCTGCACAACCTGTTCCACGGCCATAGAGTATCAACCTGATACTCACCATACATCATCCTAATGTACACATGATCATCTGGAGCAACATCCTGAAGCTCGTCATCCATGATCATCCTAATCATACAATGCATCCACCTGATGCATACCAAGTATCTACCTGATACATATCATCATACATGATCCACCTGATCATACAATGTATCCACCTGATACACACACAGATACATGATCCAACTGATATATATCAACATACATGATCTATCTGATCATACAACGTATCCACCTAATACATATACAGATACATGGTCCAAGCATCCAACATGATGCATATACATATACATGATCCAACCGATCATACCAAGCATCCAACATGATGCATATACATAGCAGTAACTGGAGCATCATCTTGATGATCATCATCCAATGCTTACATCCACAGCCATGTGAAGGATCCTCCTCTCACCATGCTTGGAATGGTTCCAACAAATGTGTCCATCACTTCTTCCTCGAAGTGTCATCAATCTGAAGAACACCAAGCCTCTCTCTAAAGTACTCAAACTTCACTCTGGCTAGTGGTTTCATCAACACATCTGCAACCTGCTCATCCGTCGCAATATACAAGAGCTTCACTGCTCCTCTCTACACCATATCCCTGATATAGTGATATTTGATCTCAATGTGTTTCAACCTGTCGTGGAACACCGGGTTCTCAGACAGCTTCACACAACTCTGGTTGTCACAAAAGATACCAATAGCCTCTAGCGGGAGATCAAATAGCTCAGACAGTAGCTTCGAGAGCCATACTGCCTCACAACTAGCCGAACAAGCTGCAACATACGCTGCCTCGGCTGTACTCAGTGCTACGTAGGACTGCTTCCTACTAAACCAAGAGATCACACCTGATCCCATACTGAAGCAGCACCCAGATGTGCTCTTCCTATCTGTAGCACTGCCTGCCCAATCTAAATCAACATAACCCTGCAGGTTAAACTTTTGATTCACATCATACTTGAGCCCATAATCAATTGTACCCTTCAGGTACCTCAGAATATGCTTTACAGCAACCAGGTGAACACCTCTGGGATCCGTCAGGAACTGGCTCAATGTGTTCACCGCAAAGCAAATATCTGGTCTAGTGTCCGTCAAGTATATCAAGGACCCAATCATCTGATGATACACAGTGACATCAATCGGATCAGATGAAGCATCACACATAAGCTTCAGGTTTGATGCCATAAATGTGGCCATGTCATTGCAGTCCATCATCCCGAACCTCTTCAGGATCTCTACTGCATACTTCCCTTGTCCAATGGAAGATTCCATCTGCCACACCTCCATGCCTAGAAAGTAGGGCATCATCTCAAAGTTCTTCATCTCGAACTCGGTAGCAAGATTCTACTGCGTGTCGGCAATCTATCTATCCTCACCTGTTACAAACAGGTCATCCACATACAATAGTAGTATCACTGGATTACCTTCCTCAACCTTGTAGTAAAGTTTGGAATCCGCTTTACTCTTGGTAAAGCCCAAACTGGATAGGAATCCATCTATCCTGCCATACCAGGTTCTGCACATATATGACTTTCTGTCATTTGTCTCAAAACCAAGTGGTTGCTCCACATACACTTCCTCTTCGACTACACCATTCAAGAAGGCTGTCTTGAAATCCATTTGGTGTATTTTCCACTTCATCACTGCAGCTAGAGCATGTACTGATCTGATGGAAGTGGATCTGGATACAGGAGCAAAAGTCTCTATGCTGCCACCTGCAGCATGCTTGATCTTATACGACAGACTTCCCTTCTGGTCTGGGACCACATCCCAAACATCATTCTTCATGATCGACGGATCATGGCATTCTTCCATTACTTCATCCCAGATCCTGGGAACTTCAATATCTTCAATAGATATCTTTGTTGCTGGAGCAAATGTTGTAGTCCTTCTTTTGTGGGTGATGGTATACGATCTTTCCTACAAAACAAGTTAAATTGCATGATTAGAAACATCTCATAGTTTTCAGAAAAAATTCTTACACATAAGGAAATATGTCATACAGTCATGCAATTATTTTAGCCAGTGCTTCAATACAACATTCATCCATATCTTGTAACTTTCTAGATGCCTTCCAATCTCTACCAGAACATTGTTAATAGTTTGCACTACTCCCAACATGTCAGCAAAGAGGTTTCATTCTAGATAAGTAGCAATGGAATGTTGTACAGTTCCATAGGCCACTTACCCATTACATGCATGTTAGTAGTATGTTGTTCATTAATGCAATTATTCTAATATGCCAAATACATAGCCTAATTCTAGGAACATCAGTATATACATCAATGAACAGTATTATTTAAACAATCAAATATGCAAGAAATGATAATTCAAATACTTATCTTTGTTTGTTTGTTCGGTTGACTCCCTCTCAGTCTTTGCTTCCTTTCTGCAACTCCATTCTGATGTGGATTGTGAGAAGTGGTCGACTCCCTTTGAATATCTTCATCCTTGCAGAAACTACTGGAGTGTGCTCCCTCTTGATCTTTGCTTCCTGGATTACCTGTCCTTGAACTTATATCCATCCTCGATCACTATGCATGCTTACAAGTATCATTATTGTGATATCCTCGAGATCTCATACATAATCATATATTTATTAGTATAATCTCAATACTATTAGAAACACAATAGTCTTAAACATGTATAGTAATGATCATTTTAAACACAGATAATAAACATTAGTATTCAAGGTTTATATAGGACTCTTCTCGTTAGTCATATCATCAATTAAAGTAAGAAACATAATATGCCTAAACCCATGATTACTCAAACCTATAACTTCATGAATAATCATAATCAATCATGCCAAGTATACTTATATAAGATATCCTAACACAAGGTAGGATTTTAACTTGATATAGGAAAAACATACCTAGATTAGCATGTTAGCTAGCTATGTCTAACATACCCACATGATGTCTTCTTGTTCTTCAATGACTTGTGCTAGTAACCTGCATATCTCATAAGTTAACCATTATAGAACCAAGTTATACATACCTCGTAAGTAGATCTTCTATGTGATCCATGATAATGGATGAATCTTTGTCTTCATGTCTCCATGGTCATATGTTCTTGAACTAGAACATGATTTGTCTTTCTTGATGTACCTTTCATGTTAGCGGACAACATGAACCTCATACAACAACATAATGCATTAGTACAATCATAAATGTCAAAACCCTAATCAATGAATATCTTCTATCATGCATTCATAATTTTATTAAGGTGATACGACAAGTAAAAAATTAATCAAGATTGTACTAGCGTAATAATATGAAGACAAACATATCGTAAACTTAATCATGAAGAGATTTTGAAACATACTTGTAAGTCATACCTATCGAGATTGCTTGTAATATTCTTATGTAAGGCCTTAGCCTCATCTCCTTCTGAAACAGGGACTTCTTCACTTATGTAGGTAACCAATTCATTCTCTTCTAGGATTAACCCAATCCACTTGATTTGCAGAGACCGGATCTCATGCTAGATTAGGTTTTGTTAGAGAAACCTTAAAAATTTAAAGTTTGAATTTCAAAATTCTGAAAGGATAGAAATATGCGCCTTTCTGAGCTGATCAATCTGGTATACTCAGAATTTGAAAACTGCAAAGTTTCACCCTCAAAATTGCATTTCAATCTTCTGGATTCATTAGGGAGGACCCTAAATTAGGGTTTGAGTTTCCCATATCTTCACCCAACCAAAAGGTTCAATCCAAAGCTCTGAAATTTGATTTTTCTGAGGAGATTCCAGCCGTGGTCACATATTTCAAAAAATCCAATTTTTGCAGAAGCCCTAATTTTCCACTTTTTTGATCAAAGTCCCAAACTAGGGTTTGATCAAGCCCGGCCTTCTACCCAACCAAAAAAATTGATCTTGGTCTCTAAATTTTGATTTTGATGAGTACCATTCAGCCGTGGCCTTCGATTACAAAAATTCCAACTTTTTCTGAAACCCTAATTCCTGGAGCCATGAATGAAGGTGCTCAAAATCCAATTCTGTTTTGACAGAAATATGCACCTGATTGTTTTTGGTGTAACTCCAAAATTATGAATCCACAGGGTCTGAAACTTCTACATGTGGTAGCTCGACCTGTCATATTTCCAACCCCATAGGTTTGACCTCAATTGGATTCTCTGAGAGAGAGTTATGCCAAGTGTCGCAACGTGACCTATTTATGGGATAAAACAGGAGAGTTAACTTGTACGGAGTGCCACGTGTCACTGGTTCACTTTCGACGTCTGAAACTTCGGCTTGTGAAATTAAAGTCCATGCCCTACCTGTCATGTTTTACTAAATTTCATTTGGAGCTTCCTAGCCCAAGTTATGACCTTTTTTCCTAGGTCATCTGTTTATGAATCAGATGTGGAAGAGACAGAAACCCAAGATTGTACAGATCATAAAAAACAAAGTACAACGAATTAGAAGTTGTGCTTTGGGCACAAGGTACATGGAGATCTTATCTTAGACCTGTAAGAGTTTCAGATCCTGAAACCTTGCCGAAATGGATTTATAGCTAAAGTTCTACGATGAATTGTTTTTTCTATATCAAGCCCTACCTTTGCAAGTGCAACAAGTGTCATAAATGCCATACCATGCCTTCTTTTAGGCTAGCTCTGATACCATGTTAATTTTTGAGCATTAATTCAGTATAATATATGATATTTACTGAGAGAATAACATCTACAGCATATCAAGTATAACAATGCATATCAATCACACCAAGCAATCACATGAGACAATAGACACACAGAGTTTCACTAGGGAAAACCATAAAGGTGAAAAACCCCACAACTTCCTCAGAGATAGAGAGAGCAATGATACAACCAAATTAAAACCAAAGTAAAAGAGATAGTCTTCTCCTAGTAGTTGATCCTCCTCCTCACATGTGCGCCACTTTCCGAGTGATGGAAGAGTGAGTAAGTGAATGAATGAAATATAGATCTCCTGATCTCTATTTATACTTGTCCTGTCCTACCCAATAAACCAATGGGGACGACTTGTCTAACTTAGCCTAATAACCCATGGTTAACTTAATCAGGTCTGACCCCACACATGGTGGTCTAATAACCCATCGGCAAGTTACGACACTTGCAACACTTGTCAATACAAATGAAGACACTTTCATATAGAGGAATAATAACATCTCTATAGGAGTACAATATACATAGATGAAATACATGGGTGAAATACATTCTGAAGTTACATATACATCAACACAATGTGCATGGATCCGACCATTAGATCCCATGTCTCAACTCCAAGCTGCAATGGCTTGGGTAAATTATCTGATCGAATAACACTCTGACTAGGAATGGGAACTAATCAAGGAAGGGGTGGTGCAGTACAGGGTCTCTACGAGCCCCGGGACACTCATAACTCTGGCCTCATTCGATGCCATAAAAATACAATGACATACTCATGTAATTAGGACACATGTGTAGCACAATATCTGGATACACATGTTTGGTGAAGTACAATGAGACCTGGTCATGGTGGGGGAATATGCACCATGCTCCATTAAAGTGAGGTGCAGTAGCCTCAATCCTAAACTCTCACAACTGAAGCAGTTGTCCAGGAGCACGACCAAAAGGGATGTCAAACAAAGTTCACTTGACATCCTTTCCTCTTGTTGTGGCTTTCACAACCTTCCATTTTTCAAGACCCAATACATAGTCCCTACTCCTTTAGCAAGTAGTTTTCTAGATGTCATTGAGAGTCTTCGAAATCTAGTGGACCTCCAACAATCCATCAATCGCATCGATCATCATGCTCATCGATCATATGGATGGTAAATTAGGGCACATGGTCCCTTTTTTTTTTAAGCAAAAAAAAACATCATTCTATTAAAGGTGGTTCGAAATCTGCCAATGCTGGGTGCAAATTGTAATATCTGTAAATTATCCTTTAATAAATATTTTTATTTTTATTTTTCATAGAGAATATATGTTGTATCAATGACTTTGTTTATGTTAATGTTTGATTTTTCTCCTTGTGAATGTAGCTTAGTGTAGAATAATGATTACACAGGTTCTATTCTGTAAAAGGAAATGAGGATTAGGTGCATACAAGAGAGCATGGTCATATACTCACATACCTCTTGACATCCTACTTCCCTAAGATGAGAGATCTGACGGAAGTCCCCCTATTCCACTGGTGATGGCAGAGGACCTAGGGTTGTTGGTGGCCTTGTAAAGCATTCTGGTGCCAATCCCAATGCAAAAATTATTAAAAACATCATCAATACCCCTCATGGCCTGGATTCCGCTCACCAATCCGGTGCACAGGAGCCCTATGACGCCCAGGCGGTTGCTAAACTTTATCCCCGTGTGACCGGAGGCATTCAAGACCCTATTAACCCTGAGATTTCTAGATTATCCGGGCTTCCATGCCTTCAATCCCTTGACCAGGCCAATGCTCGCACTAGAGATGGCGTCGAGGAGGTTCTCGCAACCCATGTAGTATGTAATACTTTGGCCCCAATATCTTCTCTGCACGACAGCCTCTTCTTGAAATACAAATTCTAGGGAAGTAGGGTTCTTGGTGTAGTTGTTTTGAATCGACCTGTAATAGCGTAGTGCAGATCTCCATATGGGTTGTATAGGCATATGCCTTCACGATCTCCTCCTCCATTTCTTGAATGATCCATTATTTGATCTTCCTTCTTGACATGTGCCATTATGGCGCATGGTTCCTTACGATCTATCTTGCGACCTGCGCCTCCTTTGAATGTGATAGATATAATGAGAAGGATTGCGAATAAAAGTGCATAGATATTCCAACTCCACCAAATCCAATTGACGGATAAAATTATCTCTGTCATCGGCATAGGGATCGAACGGCTGACATTAAGTAATAAAGTGAAATTGGAAACCTACTCCCACTTGGAAAACTCCTTACCCCGTAAAAATAAAAAGGTAGGGAAATTTGAGAAGAAATCATATTTATGTCTCAAATAAATGTCTTAAACTACCCCCTCATGTTGTACTGAATCTTTTGCATTATAATGCAGATGCTCATCATTGAGCTAGTACCCTGCCACTTCATATACAAGAATAATATTTGTATTTTTTAGTGTTTTTTTTAAAGCAATGAGAACAAGAAGCATGAAATACTCACTTTATTTCACTCATTTATATGTAGTTATCATAGATATTGCAGTTATTATTTGTGTTCCAATAATTCTTTATCTCATTATATGTTTGTACTATAATTCTTTATCTTGTTAAAGAAGATAAGCAGAGCTTCAAGTAAATTGCCAAAGAGGGAGTTTTGATCAACATGGAACATTCATGTAGCATCTTGTTTAACATCTTGATGTGACCATCCATCAGTTCCAATCTTCTTTTGAGGAAATCTAGGGCACTTTTGAGGTTGTTCAATTCCAACATTCTTCCTTGGGGGAAGCTTTTATTAATTATGTAGTTTTGCACCCAAGGGATATCTTAAATGCACTTATTCATGACCCAAAAGGTGTTTATAAACTAATCTCCTCAAGAATCCAGAACAACATTAAATTTGAAGGTCGACTCTATCCATATATTCATCTCTTGAAGGTCGGCCTTGTCCATATATTCATCATTAGTATAAATGAGAGGTTCCCAACATGTAAATCAAAATACGAAACTCTGAAATGGACCATTTTCAGAACATTTTTTGCCATGAGTATTGTAGTCATTATTAACATCCATCCAGATAAGGATTGTGCCCAGTTTCTGAGAGACATTTCAGAGCTTTGTATGGATTATGGTTTGCAGAGAATGTACATAATCTGAAGTGTTACCTGAATGTACATAATCTGAAGTGTTACCTGAGGCAGTCATTGTCTCAATCTTCATCTTTGGGAAGGATTACAAGGGTCTATTCTTAATCAAGAATATCCTTTATAAGACTGTTGGAGCCTCTTGCCATGAAAGGGTTAGAAAGCAGTACTCTGGAGTGTACCCACATTTGTAGGGCTAATAGATGGAGCGACCTTTTCTTACAGACTACTCGAGTGAACTTTTGGGAATGTTGAAGTCTTCAGAGGTTTCCTTTGAAAAGTAATACTTTAGAGAGGGAATCACCTTTTGTAGAGGGCACACGAGCTCAGGTTACTCAACCTAAAAATCATCCTTAACATATGAAATTGTGGATCAGTTTGTTGCAACTCTTTCAGACCTCTTTGACTAACACACTTCATACATTCATCTAGAGAAGGACATGGGAAGCCTTCATCTTATACCTTTGTCCTCAGCTACAAGACACATCTATAAGATAGTACATATGGTTTCATACAGAAAACAGGGGCACTCTAACGAAAGTCCAAAACAACCCTTGTATGTCTAGCACACTTCTCCTTTTCCTTGGCCACTGAAAATCCTGATATCAACCTCAGTTTGGTCGATGTTTCATCATTAATGCTTGAGTGTAAGGGATTTTTATATAGGCATCGATGTACAAAAACTCATTTAGGAAAAAATCAAAAGAGTATTTTGGGAAAGAAATTGTATTAATGCTCTTGACATTAATTCCCATGTGAAGGAACTACTTCAAGTAGAAATTGAAGAGAGAATATGATTGGCTAGATCCCCCATGGATAATATCCCACATGTTCAACTTCACAGTCCATGGCACACTAAACATAGGAAGTGAGCTACATGTCATGTTTGGTAGGAGGATCCCATGAGAGAAGCATACTCAGATCCTAGATGGAAACGCATTGATATTGTATGTTTAAACTTCATATAGGTATCTTGGTATACGTCTAACACACAAAAACAGGGTAGCGGCACACAAGAGATAGGACTCTCTTTTTCATTAATTTTGAATTGAGGCCATATGCATATGCATATGCATTTATTTATTCATTGCCATTTCATTCCTTCACTATACATGAGCGTAAGATTCATATAGTAATCAAATAGTTCTACATACAACGAATTAAAAAACTGAGTGTTAAAAAGAAATGAGAAAACAAAGGTTTGAAACGCCAAAACATAGAGTTGTTTCTCATAACATACATGATTTATGCATGACTTAATAAACATACATTATTTAAATCAGTGGAATAAATTTCTAAAAACAAAATATGGCATCTATAAGAACAGAGAAGAGCAAAGGGTAAAACACAAAAAAAATACTAGTGAATATGCAATTTAGCATCATACCTTTGTTACCTTTGAAAACTTCTAGAAATAAAGTACCTAGATACCTTCTTTATGGTGAGGACGAACATAATAGATAGGTGCTTCATGAACTTCAAATGTGTATTGTTTGCAGTCTATTTCTGCATCCCATATCTATACAATAGACAACAAGTTGGTTTAACAAATGATCATAGAGGTAAATATCCATGATAGTAAAATGAGTTCAAATTGGCAAGTTCTTATGACACTAACTAATCAATGGGAGTGCATACTAATGAATTCAAGGAGAAGGTATTAAATTTACCTTGATGATCTTATCATCTAGAGCATATCAATTGATCTACAGATCATCATCACAACGACATGAACGTTCTTCAACAACATGTGACATTCTTAGATAGAAATAAGGATGGATTTATTTACCCCTGTGATACTTACAAATCTTGCTCATTCTTCATATGATTTGTTTAACTGTTTTCCTCTTTCCAGTAAAGCTCAGTTCTGTTACTGCGAGCCCTACTTAACAAGTATGCCTTCTCTTTCTTAGTTTCTAGAGGGTATTAACTTGCTTTATTCCTCTCTAAGTTGCTCAACTAGACAAGGATGCTCAACTGGACAGTGATACTTTAAAAATTGAAGGGCCTGATTAGAGCTTTGGCTTCATTTTATAGGTTCATGATTCATTTAGTTATTGCTTGCTTTTGTAATAGAATTAACTTACCAAAGAAAAAGTTTTACAAAAGCAATAGTTTTTCAATTCACAATAAGATTTATGAAGAGCCTGAATGACATACAAAAAATCAGACTTATGAGTTTACATTTTGTTTTTTGAGATCGAGCTGTACTCAGTATTTACAAATACAAATATGAATTTTAATACATGATATGATAGTTACGGATTTTATTGTTTTTTTTTATATATGCGTCGTAATTTCTTCCAAACTTACTTCCGACTATTTTTGGTCATGTGCAAACCCTAATATAATACGTATTTCTTTCTATCCAATTCTATCTATTAATTGTGGGAATGAGAAACAAAACCAACCTAACCCAATTGAACTTGTAGGCATGCATTCAATAGGGTTTAATGTCCCTTTTAGCAGTAATGTTTAACAATGTAGCTTTTAGCTACAATACTCTTCGTATAAGTATATTGTTGAAAGTCATTTTAACCTTGAAATCTCCAATGTATCACATATCTGAGAGATCACATTTCATTTTGTAGGTTTTTCTAAGTTGGTATTGATCTTCTAGTGCAGGGATGGATACCATCATTTTTTATTTTCTATATATGTTGAAAACCTCCACAGTGCAATGCATGGAAGTTACATAGAGGCCTACGACATTGAAGGGAGGTTCGATCCTTCCAAGTTTGATGCCATCTTCAGCAAATACACAAAAAAAGAGAAAGAAAAAATCACGTTCTAGAAGATCCAGTGCATGCTTAAAGGAAATAGGAATGCAAATGAACCTCTTAGATGGTGTGCCTTTCACTTATTTTTCCTCTGAAGTGTGAAATAATTTGACTATCACATTTGAATTTTTGGTTACCTAGGCTGGTGGCGGAGGTCGAATGGATCGCCTTGTACCTGATTGCAGAGAACAAGAATGGTGTTGTGGAAAAAGAAACCATCAGAAAATTGTATGATGGTAGCTTGTTTGAAGCATTGGCAAAACAACATTCATCTCGCAACAAACGCTAAACATCTACTACATAAATAATATAATGTTGAGACTATAAAATAAAGGCATGGCTACTCGGTCTACCTAATCGGATATCACTCAACCTTGTAAGAAGGTATAGAAATGCTTCTACATATCTGTTGGAATAAGTGGTTCAATGTCTTTTTACTCCAAGTTTTATTAGTAAGAATCATTTCTGAACTTTAATTTTGCAAGTTTCAAAGAGTACTTTTTTTTTTAATGTTAATGCACTTATGTTGCAATATAAAATAAATGTTTTTATATTTTTACTATGCTTTATATTCTATAAAGAAAGAATATTTTTACTACGCTTTATATTCTATAATTTTTTTTTTAATTATGATTGGAATCAATTCAAGATTAATTTCATATTTTTATTACACTTTAATCTATTAAAATGTTTTAATTATAATTGGAATCAATTTCAAAATTAAAAAAGTTTTAATTATAATTAAAATCAATTTCAAAATTAAAAAAGTTTTAATTATAATTAAAATGAATTTCAAGATTTAAGAAATTGAAAGAAGGGATTGGTTTTATGTTTAATGTTTATAAAGATTATCATTATCATATCAATAAATTAATAAAAATATTTCATTACAATTGTTTTTTTAAATATATTATATGAGATTTACTATTTTGTTTCAACATTTGAAATCTACTCTAGTTTTATTGAGTTTCTAAAAAATGAATTAAAATATTGATATAGCCATTTTTTTTTATAAATCCAAATCGACTTTTCATATTTCCACAACAAAACTCTCTAATAGTTTCAAATTTATATACTAAAATTAGATTATCAAGTGGGATTAACAAATGAATGTACACCTTTTACAAAGCAATTAGAGCGACCTTCCTTAAAAAGAGAGATTTGTAGTAAATTAATAACCTATACTATTTAAAATTTGAAGTATTGTTGAGAGATTAAAATTGTAAAAAGTTAATGACATCTAACAACAATACTATTTATTAATTTAATTATTTATTGATATTCCAAAAGGGCCTTATATCATTAAAATGAAGCATAAGGTTGTGTAACGAACCATGAAACTATGCAACTTTTCCCTCTATAAAATCCTGGAAATATAGAACATTAACTAAAACAGTAAAGTGCACCAAAACTCAGGGTTTTAACTAGATATCCATTAATTTTAATAATGAGCACAAACCCATGCATTTTTGGCAATGTATATTTGCAGAAATAATACATATTTTATTCACGTGCGAAGCCTGAAAAACAATTTCAACGAGGCGGTGACATATTTCCTAGTAGCAATGAGGCACCCATTTGAGAGCAGCCATTGGAATCGGCATGTTGTTCTCTTCCTGAGAAGAAGAGGAAGAAGTAACCATTAATTTCTTCAAAAATACCCCAACATCCACATTCTATAAAAATGGCAGAAGAGGTAACCATTCTGATTTAAGTTTAGTGGAGGCCTTGTTCTTTTCCATATCCTCATCGTAATGGCAGAAGCTATAGATACAACTTTGAAGAGAAGCATATTCACTGCCATCACTTTTGAATTCTTTCTCTATCGATTTCCCTTCAATTGCTGCAAATCGTTATAAATTACACAAACAAAGATAGAAACTCCATGAACAATTGCCATAAATTCATGTGAACTGTATGAGGAATTGCAGAGGCCAAGACATAAATTCAAGATTTAAGAACATTCAAATAATATTAAGGATTAAATTCTGAAAGGAAGAGGAGGCCTTTAAATAGGAGAAGAAAGCATGACTCATAGAGGTGGAGAAGAAAGAAATGGACATGTCTGGAATGAAGGGCTGGTGTAAGGTAATGATACCCAATTATGACATGTTAGTTGCAATGAGATTCTGGAAAAACAGAAATATTATCATTAAAATGAATTATTAGAGGTATCTACAAAACTTTTTTGGATTAGGTGTAAACCGATGAAACTTAGAAAAACGGATGACCTTCCGGAATATATAACTTTTATTTATGGAAAAGTGGTATAACCACCGGAAAATGTCATTATTCAAAGATTGGTATGTTATTTTTTTTCTCAAACATAATGCACATGTTTTTGTTGAGCCACCCGTTTGCTATGTAAATTTTCAATTTACAAGGAAAAAAATATGTAGAAGCGTAGGAAACAGAAGAATCTTGTGCACGGCTATTTTTCCAAAATTTTAAAAGTCAATTTTATATTTTTGTCAATTTTATATTTTTTTTAAATCACCGAATTCAGTGAAGCCCTAAAACGACATGGTCAAGTGTTGAGCCACCATATCATGGTCTAAAAATAATCAAAATACTTTTTTTTATACTTTGTAAGTATTTTCGTGCTCTTGTGCGGGTTCTCTTCTGTTTTCGAAATAGGTAAGCCAATCAAAAGTTATAGGCCAAATAAACGACCTATGTTTTTTACAAATTTGACATGAGTGAAGTTAAAAATGAATTAAAAATAGAAAACAACAACATATCTATTAAAAAATTATATATTTAGAATCTGCACACAGAGCTCGACAAGCATGCGGAATTTCATCTGCAGTGCACTCGTGGAGCTTATGTGGAACTGTTGAAATATTGTAACTTCTAAGAATATTATATTTGTATCCTATTATTCTAGAGATGTTACATTCCTCCGACGGGACTTTATCATGTATCTGGAGATGTTTATTCCTCCGATGGATTGTGGTAACTAGGGTTATTAGATCTCCCATGTGGGGTCGGCCCTAAGTTAGTTTATTAGGGGTTATTAGACTCTCTTAGGAGAGGTCGGCCCCATTAGGGTGAAAAGTTAGTTCGGAGATGAGTATAAGTAAGGAGGCTTGTTCCTCACTTATCTCATTCATTCACTCACTTGTGATTGGCGCACAGGAGAGAGAGAGGTCTGCATAGGAGGAGAAGGAGCTCTTGCTTGAGTCCTACACCTTGTATTGGTTGATTATCTATATTGAGGAAAGCTTTACTGGGTTTTCTACCCCATGAGTGTTTCCCAAGGTAAATCTTTCTCTATATTGTGATTTTGTTTCTTTCAGTGATCTTGCTAGTGAATTTGTGTCAAAACTTAACAGGAACTAGTTGTGAAAAACCGAAAGTGACGGCATTTGATGTTTTTTTCCATAAATCAGGCATAAATCAGACTGAGCCTCAAGGTGCAATCCGAAGCTACTTCCAAGCCTGCAAGGGCGCCAAAAACAATTTGAATTCAGGCACGTGCACACGCAAGCATGCGCACGCGTGACTGAAAACGCGCACGTGTTAATAACACAGCACACGCGTATTTGCGCATACGCGTTATTGTATGACTTTGTATGGTTTATTTAATTTCCTTTGTGAAGGAGATACATGAAGTTGATGAAGATGTGATGATGAAGAAGATGACGATGATGGAGATGTTGATGAGGAAGGGTTGAGATGATAATGATGTTGAAGATGTTGATGATGATGATGATGATGATGAGATGATGGTGATGGTGATGATGATGAAGATTTTGATGATGATGACAATGGTGATGAAGATGACGATGAGGATGAGGATGATGGTGATGAGGATGATGGTGACGAGGATGATGATCATGAAGGTGATGAAGATGATCATGATCATGATGAATATGATGATGATCATGATGAATATGATGATGATGATCATCATCATCATGATCATCACCATCACCATCATCATCAACATCTTCATCATCATTTTCATCTCCCCGTTCCTCATCAACATCTCCACCATTGTCATCTTATTCATCATCACCACCTTCATCATCATCATCATCATCATCTTCATCACCATCATCATAAACATCAACATCTTCATCTCCATCATCATCCTCATCACCATCATCATCATCATCTTCGTCATCATCATCATCATCATCATCAACACCATCATCATCATCGTCCTTCTTCCTCATCTTCATCAACATCTAGGTCATCATCTTCATCTTCAACGTCATCATCATCATCACTATCATCCTCATCATCAACATTGATGGTGATGATGATGATGATGAGTACAATGATCATCAACATCATCATCATATTCATCATCGTACTCGTATTCATCATCATCCACCATCATCATCATCATCATCATCACCCTCTTCCTCATCATCATCATCAGCAACATCTTCATCGTCCTCATCATCATCATCATCATCATCGATGATGATGATGATGATGATGACGATACGAAGATGATGATGATGATGAAGAAGAAGATGGCGATGACGAGTATGATGAGGATGATGAAGATGACGATTATGATGACGAAGACAATGATCATCGTGACCATGATCATATGATGATGATGAAGATGGCAATTATGATGACTAATGAAGATGATGATGGTGAATATGATGATTTTGATGATGATAATCATATTCATCATCACCATCATCATCATCATCATCATCATCACCATCATCATCATCATCCTCATCCTCACAATGATGATGATGATGATGATGATGATGATGATAATGTTGTTGATGATGATGATGAAGATGATGATGATGATGAAGATGATGTGCTGCATATTTGTCATCATTTTCATCATCAACATCATCATCAACATCATCATCATCATCATCATCGTCATCATCTCCATTAGTCATCATCATCATCATCATCGTCATCATCATCATTATCGTCATCATCATCATCATCATCATCAACAACATTGTCATCATCATCATCCTCATGCTCTTCCTCACAATGATGATGATGAATATGATGATGATGATCATGTCGTGGTTCATGTTGTGGATGATGATGTGTTGCATATTCACCATCATCTTCATCATCAACATAATCATCATCATCATCATCATCATCATCATCATCTCCATTAGTCATCATCGTCGTCATCATCATCATCAACATAATCATCATCACCATCTTCATCATCATCATCATCATCATCATTATGACGAAGATGATGATCATGGTGATGATGATGATGATGAAGATGGTGATGATGATGATGATGATGATGATGATGACTAATGGAGATGATGATGATGTTGATGATGAAGATGATGACGAATATGCATCACAACATCCTCATCAGCATGATCATCTTCATCATCATCAACACCATGATGATGATGATGATGATGATGAAGAAGATGGCGATGATGAGTATGATGAGGATGATGAAGATGACGATTATGATGATGAAGACAATGATCATCATGACCATGATCATATGATGATGATGATGATGGTGAGTATGATGAAGATGGCGATGATGATGACTAATGAAGATGATGATGATG